>JARQOC010002749.1:0-22202 GCA_033576535.1 Allobates femoralis | reverse complement strand
TTACAGAGGATGTGGTGTGCCTTGGATCATGTGCCGTTCCCTTTCTTCTCCAAACTTTTTTCTTCCCATCATTCTGGTACAGGTTGATCTTTGTCTCATCTGTCCATAGAATACTTTTCCAGAACTGAGCTGGCTTCTTGAGGTGTTTTTCAGCAAATTTAACTCTGGCCTGTCTATTTTTGGAATTGATGAATGGTTTGCATCTAGATGTGAACCCTTTGTATTTACTGTCATGGAGTCTTCTCTTTACTGTTGACTTAGAGCAGGGATGAGGAACCTTTTTCATGCCGAGGGCCATTTTGAAATCTCTACCATCCTTCGTGGGCCGCACACAGTTATCTCCTTGAAAATTATCCGCTATATTTGGTCAAACAAATAATAACCTCACCTTACTGGGACGGCTGGAGCTGCTTCTCTTTGGTGCGGCTGTGATGTTTGGTGATATTCTTCTTGTTGTTTCTCACAGCTGCTTTATCATTTTTGTATTGCCTAGAGCGCAGTCAATTGTTTTGTACATCATACGCATCACATCGGAGACATGGGGACTACTGTATACACATTACACAGGAGACACTAAGACTGCTGTATATACATACATAGCAGACACTGATGGCATATACATCGCTGGGGCATGTATAGCACTGGGAAGGATAGGGGTCTGCACATCACTAGGGACGCTGGGGAAATAATTAGTGCTCGGGGCATGTACAGCACTGGGGAGGCCGGAGGCATATACATAAGTATGGAGACCTGGGGGCATATACATCACTGGGGAGGCCTGGGGGCATATACATCACTGGGGAGGCTTGGGGGCATATACATCACTGGGGATGCTGGGGGCATCTACATCTCTGGGGAGGCCTGGGGGCATATACATCACTGGGGAGGCCTGGGGGCATATACATCACTGGGAGGCCTGGGCACATACAGCACTGGGAGGCCTGGGGGCATATACATCACTGGGGAGGCCTGGGGGCATATACATCACTGGGAGGCCTGGGCATATACAGCACTGGGAGGCCTGGGGGCATATACATCACTGGGGAGGTCTGGGGGCATATACATCACTGGGAGGCCTGAGCATATACAGCACTGGGAGGCCTGGGGTATATACATCACTGGGGAGGCCTGGGGGCATCTACATCGCTGGGAGGCTGGGATATATACATCACTGGGGAGGCCTGGGGGCATATACATCACTGGGGGGGGCACACATGATACAGCTAAGGGGGGCACATGCTGCTTCTATGGAGGGGGGGGACGCTGAGGGGGGCACTTGATGCTGCTGTAGAGGCAAAGATGCTGCTACTGAGGGGGGGCACTGTCACATTAAGCTCCGGGACGGGGGGGGGGCAAACATTAGAGGAGCACACGATGCTGCTGGGAGTGTAAATATGTTGCTACACAGGGGCAAACATGATGCTCCTGAGGTGGTGCACATGCTGCTACTGAGGGGCACACACTGGGGGTGGCACACATACACACTGGGGGGGTCACACACACACTGGGGGGGTCAGTGGCACACATACATTCTGCTGGGGCTGCAGCTCCGAACTCATCTGTGGGACGGACGGAAGAGCACATTACATGGTAGCCCCGCCCACAGACCTCGTCCTCACACTGGCTCTGCACTTGCCTGTGTGAAGGGGAGGTGTCTCTCACGTGCAGGCAGTGTTCAGTATTGAACGCTGTCTGCATCTTCAGAAGGCACACGTCACGCTGCCTTAAAGGGCCGGTAGCAGGAAAGTGCAGCTGCCGGCCCGGAGCACTGCGGTCTACGGCAATGTGGCCGGGGGCCGGACAGAAGGTCGTGGCGGGCCTGATCCGGCCCGGGGGCCGGACGTTCCCCACCCCTGACTTAGAGACAGATACACCTACTTCACTGAGAGTGTTCTGGACTTCAGTTGATGTTGTGAATGGGTTCTTCTTCACCAAATAAAGTATTTGGCGATCATCCACCACTGTTGTCATCCGTGGACGCCCAGGCCTTTTTGAGTTCCCAAGCTCACCAGTCAATTCCTTTTTTCTCAGAATGTACCCAACTGTTGATTTTGCTACTCCAAGCATATCTGCTATCTCTGATGGATTTTTTCTTTTTTTTCAGCCTCAGGATGTTCTGCTTCACCTCAATTGAGAGTTCCTTTGACCGCATGTTGTCTGGTCACAGCAACAGCTTCCAAATGCAAAACCACACACCTGGAATCCACCCCTGACCTTTTAACTACTTCATTGATTACAGGTTAACGAGGGAGACGCCTTCAGAGTTAATTGCAGCCCTTAGAGTCCATTGTCCAATTACTTTTGGTCCCTTGAAAAAGAGGAGGCTATGCCTTACAGAGCCAAGATTACTAAACCCTTTCTCCGATTTGGATGTGGAAACTCTCATATTGCAGCTGGGAGTGTGCACTTTCTGCCCATATTATATATATAATTGTATTTCTGAACATGTTTTTGTAAACAGCTAAAATAACAAAACTTGTGTCACTGTCCAAATATTTCTGGCCCTAACTGTATATCACTCAGCAGTAGTAGAATGGTACCAGGACACCACAACTATATCACTCTGCAGTAGTGGAATGGTACCAGGTCACCACAATTAGGTTTATAAAATATTTCATGTTACATTATTCAAAAATATCTTTGCAGATGACTGTACCAGGAGCTCGGCAGGACATCTGATATCTTCAGAATTTAAAGCAGATGATTTCGGTATCACACAAGATACACATGAACAGCATGACAATATCACCGATATATCCCCAGCCATTCACAGCACAGATCTGTCACCTGATGATTTTAATGAAGTATTCTCTCCAAAATCATCTCAGAATGTTACACAAAATAACAGTCACAGAAGAGATAGAGATGCTGAAGATAACAAAGGAAGAAGGAAGAAGCCATATTCATGTTCAGAATGTGGAAAATGTTTTGGATATAAATCAGGTCTTGTTACACATGAGAGAATTCACACAAGAGAAAAGCCATATTCATGTGCAGAATGTGGGAAATGTTTTACAAAGAAATCAACTCTTAATATTCATGAGAGAATTCACACAGGAGATAAGGCATATTCATGTGCAGAATGTGGGAAATGTTTTACAAAGAAATCAACTCTTAGTATTTATGAGAGAATTCACACAGGAGATAAGGCATATTCATGTTCAGAATGTGGGAAATGTTTTTCACAGAAATCAACTCTTAGTAGTCATGAGAGTGTTCACACAGGAGAAAAGCCATATTCATGTTCAGAATGTGGAAAATGTTTTTCTCTCAAATCAAACCTTGTTACACATGAGAGAATTCACACAGGAGAGAAGCCATATCCATGTGCAGAATGTGGGAAATGTTTTATTTGGAAAGAAGTTCTTGTTGCACATGAGAGAATTCACACAGGAGAGAAGCCATATTCATGTGCTGAATGTGGAAAATGTTTTCGATCTAAAGTAGAACTTGTTAAACATGAGAGAATTCACACAGGAGAGAAGCCATATCCATGTGCAGAATGTGGGAAATGTTTTTCACAGAAATCACACCTTGTTACACATGAGAAAATTCACACAGGAGAGAAGCCATATTCATGTTCAGAATGTGGGAAATGTTTTACACAGACATCACATCTTAGTAGACATAACAAAATGCACACAGGAGAGAATCTATATTCATGTTCAGAATGTGGGAAATGGTTTTTACAGAAATCAAACCTTGATAAACATGAGAGAATTCACACAGGGGAGAAACCATATTTATGTTCAGAATGTGGGAAATGTTTTACTCAGAAATCAAGCCTTGATGGTCATGAAAGAATTCACACAGGGGAGAAGCCATATTCTTGTGCAGAATGTGGGAAATGTTTTACTCATAAATCAGAGCTTATTAGACATGAGAGAAGTCACACAGGAGAGAAGCCATATTCATGTGCTGAATGTGGAAAATGTTTTCGATCTAAAGTAGAACTTGTTAAACATGAGAGAATTCACACAGGAGAGAAGCCATATCCATGTGCAGAATGTGGGAAATGTTTTTCACAGAAATCACAGCTTGATATACATAAGAGAATTCACACAGGAGAGAAGCCATATTCATGTGCAGAATGTGGGAAATGTTTTCGATCTAAAGTAGAACTTGTTAAACATGAGAGAATTCACACAGGAGAGAAGCCATATCCATGTGCAGAATGTGGGAAATGTTTTTCACAGAAATCACAGCTTGATACACATAAGAGAATTCACACAGGAGAGAAGCCATATTCATGTGCAGAATGTGGGAAATGTTTTATTTGGAAAGAAGCTCTTGTTGCACATGAGAGAATTCACACAGGAGAGAAGCCATATTCATGTGCTGAATGTGGAAAATGTTTTACACATAAAACAAGTCTTAGGAGTCATGAGAAAATGCACACAGGAGAGAAGCCATATTCATGTGCAGAATGTGGGAAATGTTTTCGATCTAAAGTAGAACTTGTTAAACATGAGAGAATTCACACAGGGGAGAAGCCATATTCATGTTCAGAATGTGGGAAATGTTTTACTCAGAAATCAAGCCTTGATGGTCATGAAAGAATTCACACAGGGGAGAAGCCATATTCATGTTCAGAATGTGGGAAATGTTTTACTCAGAAATCATATCTTAGGACTCATGAGAAAATTCACAAAGGAGAGAAGTAGTGATGGGCGAAGCCGCTGATATTCAGGTTCAGCGCACTCGCTTGGACTTTTTTAAAGTCTAAGCTCGGACTTTATAGTTATGGGATGGGGGCGGGGGCTGTAAATAAAAAAGGAGATCATCCAGAGAATACAGTTATAGGGAATGGGGGGGAAGAATTTACGTAGGGTATAGTACAAGTTATTATATTTATGTATAGACAAGCTCCTTATACTGACATGTTATTGTAATGTAGGAGACTTAAACACTGGAAATGTCGATCACCAACTTTGTATGTTTTCAAAATCAATAAAATATGTTTACAAAAAAAAGGAGATCATTATTATTAAACATCAACATTATACTTACTAGCGTCCCGCTGTCTCATGTCCCTCCATCTTGCCACGTCTGCTTCCAGGGCCACTCATTAACTTCTGAGATATTCGCTGCCCTGGCTCCAACAGCCAATCACAGACGCTGTCATGCAGAATGGGCATCTGTGATTGGCTGTTAAGGCCCCGTTACACGCTACGATATCGTTAATGATATCGTTGCAACGATATCACAGGGGTGTTGCAGCGATGTCGTTGCGTGTGACATGTAGTAACGACCAACGATAAGTCGGCTGATCTTTGGCCAGGACCATAAATCAGTCGTTGATGGTTCGTTGGATCTGTTGCATCGGGGTGTGTGACACCTTGATAACGATGTCGTTAACGAATTCGCCCATTCAGAACGTAAGCACGTACGTGTCACAGCATCCAAACGACCGCTAGTAACATTTGCTCGCTAGCCGTATCGTTGCTGTGTCGTTCAATATATCTATCTGACACCTCACCAATGATCAATAAATGATGTTCCAGCGATCTCGGCCAGGTCGGATCGCTGGGACATTGAAGCGTGTAACAGGGCCACTAGAGTAATCTGGTATCAGACCATACATTCTAGTATAGAAGAATGTATGGGCTGGTTTCAGATAACTACAGCAGCCAATCACAGACGCCCATTCTCTGTGACCACGTGATTGACTGTTGGGCCCCTCACTCATATTGTAGTGTAACAATAAATAAAAAAATTATGTAGTGCTCCACTCTATTTTTGATTCTCAGCACTGATGAAGCTGACAGCTACGGGCAGCCACCCCAGCTCTCAGGCTTTACCTTGGCTGGCAATTAAAATACAACAAAGCCCTTTTTCTTTTTGCCTTTGTAATAATTAAAAAATAATGTGTGGGCTCCTGCCAAATTTTGATCGCCAGTCAAGGTAAAACCAGGCAGCTGGGGGCTGGGATTCTCAGCGTGGTAAGGCCCAAGTCCTCTGGGCCCTTTATGCTGAAAACCGTAGCTGCCACTGCAAATGGCGAATTCATTGTCGCGCCGTTTCCAGGCGCTTTACCTGTCTCTTCCAGCGGCCCTGGTGGCAGGGGCATGCTTGGTAATAATGGGCTAATACCAGCTGTGCTTTGCTTCTCTCCCTCATTTACTGCTGGGAGCGGTCTTGTTTGGGTCATCTGAGTTCACTACAATATTGTAGTGGCCCAGTGTTAAATCTCTATAGTTATCTATAAGAAGGGATACTTACAAGATGCTGATACAATGCTTTTTTTGTGGGATGTTTAGTTAAAATCATGAAAGTATAAAAATCCATTGTATTGAGTTGATGAGCTCTTTATTTCTGTGGATGATTGGAGGTTTTTGGCTCCTATCCTGTAGTTACAGAGAAGTTCAGGCAATGTGCAGCTCTTGTTTGTGTTTTATCCTGGTATTGTTAGTGCACTTTTCTATTACCTTTGTATTATAGCGGTCGTTGCTTCAATCGGTATGGTTGTGTTGGCTTCTCTTTCTAATAGAATTGATAACACCATGTTACTGGGTTGCTGTGCAGTATAATGTTAGTGATAAGATCTGTACCTGGGGACCAGTATTAAGTGCTTTGGAGTTGCAGTAATCTTGTGCCTTTTAATGTGCCTTCAGTATAGATACTGGCAGGAAAATTATCACCCTCTTGTTGAGGTGGCGGGAATATGTGGACATGCAGGCTGTGAAGTGGGCGTGGCTATGTGGAGTGGGCGTGGCTATGTGAAGTGTGCGTGGCTATGTGGAGTAGGTGTGGCTCTGTGAAGTGGGCGTGGCTATGTGGAGTGGGCGTGGCTATGTGGAGTGGGCTATGGTAATGTGTTTATGTATCATATACCCATCCCCTCCCAGTAAGCCGCCACCCTTCTTAGATCTGCCTTCTCCACAGCCCTCCTGTCGCGCTGAGTGTAGGGAGACACCCAGCACAAGATGACGACAGGGTGGGAAAGGAATCCCTGATGCTAAGGGCAAAAGGGGAGATCATGACCCCTAGATTAACTAGCGCTGACACCTGGCTCCCCTTACATCCCTATACAGTTTCCACAACTGTCGCCGCCAGGATACCTATTCCCTGACTGTGCCTGGACTACCACTACACAGGGATCAGAGCCGGTGACCACTAGTCAGCCTGGCCAGCAACTAGAGAAACACACAAGGGAAACAAACAAAGAGGAAAGAGATACTTAGCTTGAGCAGATCCAAGCAGCAAACCAGCAGACTCCAGGAAACACTGCTTTGAGCTAAAAGGAGAGGTGTGCGTTTTATAATGAATTTATATTAATTTTGTTTACGCAGTGCTTAATAAAACAAGGAAGGGTACAGTTCACATGGGGTTAAAACATGCGTTTACATGAACTATAGCATGGTTACAATTACTACATGGGGATACACATGGTGAAAATCAAAGTGTTGACAACATAATGACAGGGAATATCAGCCATACCAGATCGCAGCGCTGGCGGTGCATAGTCACAGTATAAAGTGCAAGTGCAGTATGTAGCAGCACAAGCAATGCAATAGTATTGTTATTGCCCCCTAACAAATAACAGTAAAGTCACTCAGCAATCACCATTGGGTCCTCCTATGGTAAGGTTCGCACCATTGGGTCCTCCTATGGTAAGGTTAGCACCATTGGGTCCTCCTATGGTAAGGTTAGCACCATTGGGTCCCCCTATGGTAAGGTTAGCACCATTGGGTCCTCCTATGGTAAGGTTAGCACCATTGGGTCCTCCTATGGTAAGGTTAGCACCATTGGGTCCTCCTATCGTAAGGTTAGCACCATTGGGTCCTCCTAGGGTAAGGTTAGCACCATTGGGTCCTCCTATGGTAAGGTTAGCACCATTGGGTCCCCCTATGGTAAGGTTAGCACCATTGGGTCCTCCTATGGTAAGGTTAGCACCATTGGGTCCTCCTATGGTAAGGTTAGCACCATTGGGTCCTCCTATGGTAAGGTTAGCACCATTGGGTCCCCCTATGGTAAGGTTAGCACCATTGGGTCCCCCTATGGTAAGGTTAGCACCATTGGGTCCTCCTATGGTAAGGTTAGCACCATTGGGTCCTCCTATGGTAAGGTTAGCACCATTGGGTCCTCCTATGGTAAGGTTAGCACCATTGGGTCCTCCTATGGTAAGGTTAGCACCATTGGGTCCCCCTATGGTAAGGTTAGCACCATTGGGTCCTCCTATGGTAAGGTTATATAATATAAATTCATTATAAAATGCACACCTTCTCTCCTTTTGTCTTTTTGGTGTTCATATGTAGTTTTGGAGTTGTAACAGAGCAAGTGTCTTATTTGTGTCTGTATATAAGATTGTATGGAATTTTTGACACTGATACTGCTGTGAGCTAAGATGCAGTCAGGAACACCTGAACAGCTATCACCAGCAGAGCATCCTGGGAGTCAAGGGGAACATATAGACAGCTCAAGGTAAGGGATCAGCTGGGTCCTAATGACCTGAAAGGGGAATGGATAAGCTCATCCTGGAACAATATATCATAGAAACAAAAAGTATGAACAAGATAGAAAAATGGAGTCATACCATAAAATGTACGATGAAGGGGAATTAGAGGGCGTGTCAATAGGGTTATAAAGGTTTTGCATTGTTTTTTTGCATATCAGCCATCATAGAAAAAATTCCTCAGGTAAATAAGAAAGATCCTTAGTAGAAATACATAAGATCACTCTTATAACTCAAACCAGCTGGAAATCTTGTGTTTAGATACAGTATCCAGAAAGCTTCTCTATTATGCATGGCACAAACCCAATCCCCTCCTCTCACTGGTGTAAATACAGGTTCTACCCCTATCACCTCCACACCGTCCATCCACCCAGAATGCTTCTCTAGGAAATGTTTCGATAACCCCGATATAGATCTCCCTATTGATGATAAAGGATCCGGGCCAGAGATGTGCTCCGGGATATGTGTCCTCAGGGGGCGACACGTCCATCCCACATAATCTACACTGCAAATAGGACAAGTTACCAAATAGACCACATAGGTGGTGGAACAATTTATGGAGCTTTTTATTGTGTGTATTTTCCCCGTCTGCCGGTCTTCAAATGTATCCGTTTTACCAATGTATCCACATAGGCTGCATTTCTTTTGTCCACATTTATAATTACCGGTATAATGTAACCAAGAGCCTTCTATTAGCTTTCATCGTCCTTTTTATGGTATGACTCCATAGTCTTGTGACTGCAACAATGGTGTAAGAGTGAATTATGCCATAGAACTCTATGGGTACTAATTCTATGTAGACATACGAGCATCCATCTGCACCCTGAATTGTTTCATTGTTCCATTCCATTTTTTCTATCTTGCAGGGCCGGTTTTGGGCAAAGTGGGGCCCTGGGCAGAAGGTTACAGTGGCCCTAAATGCTCACATATTGCACCGTCACACTCATATATTTAGGTTACATTTACAAGCAGCGACTTCAGACTGGTGAATGAGCGATCTATAATATTCAGGTCATTCAGCGCTTGTTTCCGGCCTGTTTACACAGGATGATGAAGAATGATGGCACAGAGCAATCACCGGTGGAGCAATCTGTCCTCTACAGGATCATGGTATCGGCAGCTCTTCTGCAGTCTATCGGGGGATGTGCTGCCGAGAACAAGGATTTATGTTCCTCCATAAACATCCGATCACCCCATGATGAGCCGCATTTTGCTCGTTTGTTGGGCGATTGCCGACCTGTTTACACCGAGGAAACTCTCATCTGTGCTGGGATTTATAAATGTGGATGTTACATACACACAACACCAGTATGTGACACAAATACTATAACACACATACACCGAGCACACACACATATATATGTATACACCGAGCACACACAGACACACACATATATGTATACACTGAGCACACACACACAGACACACACATATATGTATACACCGAGCACACACAGACACACATATGTATACACCGAGCACACACACACAGACACACACATATATGTATACACCGAGCACACAGACACACACATATATGTATACACCAAGCGCACACACACAGACACACACATATATGTATACACCGAGCACACACAGACACACACATATATGTATACACCGAGCACACAGACACACACATATATGTATACACCGAGCACACAGACACACACATATATGTATACACTGAGCACACACACACAGACACACACATATATGTATACATCGAGCACACACACATAGACACACACATATATGTATACACTGAGCACACACACACACACATATATGTATACACCGAGCACACAGACACACACATATATGTATACACCGAGCACACACACACACACATATATGTATACCCCGAGCACACACAGACACACACATATATGTATACACCGAGCACACACACACAGACACACACATATGTATACACCGAGCACACACACACACACATATATGTATACACCGAGCACACACAGACACACACATATGTATACACCGAGCACACACACACAGACACACACATATATGTATACATTGAGCACACACACACAGACACACACATATATGTATACACCGAGCACACACAGACACACACATATATGTATACACCGAGCACACAGACACACACATATATGTATACACCGAGCACACAGACACACACATATATGTATACACTGAGCACACACACACACAGACACACACATATATGTATACATCGAGCACACACACATAGACACACACATATATGTATACACTGAGCACACACACACACATATATGTATACACCGAGCACACAGACACAACATATATGTATACACCGAGCACACACACACACACATATATGTATACACCGAGCACACACAGACACACACATATATGTATACACCGAGCACACACACACAGACACACACATATGTATACACCGAGCACACACACACACACATATATGTATACACCGAGCACACACAGACACACACATATGTATACACCGAGCACACACACACAGACACACACATATATGTATACATTGAGCACACACACACAGACACACACATATATATGTATACACTGAGCACACACAGACACACACGTCCATTCCCATCATTGTCTGTGTCACACAGCCCGGCTCCGCCAGGGAGAGTCGCTCTTTCTTATCCTCTGACCAGGAGATGGGGACTCTGTATTCAGGACTCCTTATATTGATTATACATTACCTACAAGTGTTTAATAAAATAGGATTTACACACTGTAGAGTCAGTAAGAGGAATGTTCCCATAGGATCATCTACTGAAGTGTCATCTTTATCAAAGATCTGCTATATTCTTCATATTATAAAAAGAAATAAATTTGAGTTATCCCCATCCCGGTGTCTTGTCTTGCTCTGGGGTCACTAGTGGAAATATTGATCGTAAAGAAGTTATCCAGAATTCTATAGCACAACTAATTTCTTTCAAAAACAGCGCCCCCCTGTCTACAGGTTGTATGTGACATTGCAGCTCAGCTTAATTGAAGGGAATGGGCCTATGCTGTAATACCACATGTCACCTGTACACAGGGGTGGCGCTGTTTTTGACTGAATGTAGTTTAGTTTTATTAATCCTGGACATCCCCTTTAATGTGTTGTAAGTTCTGCTCGATAACTGGCTACAAATGTGGGAATTAAGGAGGTCCCCTAACTCTAATTACAGCCATCATGAACATGTGAAGATTGAAGCCTGCGGGGGGCGCTCCTGCTGCTATTATATGGCAATTACAAGGATTTTATAACTTTTACCACTGAGCGACTTTTCGTTTTTTCTTCACCTCTTCCAAGAGCCAGAACTTTTTTATTTTAAATTCCACATAGACATACGAGGCTTATTTTTTCGTGGGACGAGTTGTGCTATTATATCCTTCATTCTACCACAAAATGTCCTGGAGAATGAGAAAGAAATTCAAAGTGCTTTGAAATTGCAAAAAAAAGTGCAATTCCACAATTTTTTTTGACATTTTTTATTTATCATGTTAACTTCACTGTGTGCAGAATTATTAGGCAGATGAGTATTTTGATCACTTTTTATCCACGTTGTCCTACTCCAAGCTGTATAAAGAGCCAACTACCAATTACGTAAATCAGGTGATGAACATCTCTGTAATGAGGAGGGGTGTGGTGTAATGACATCAACACCCTATATAAGGTGTGCTTAATTATTAGGCAAATGCCTTTCCTAAGGCTGGCTTCTCACTGCAGTTTTTTCACTGATCAGTGTCCATCCAGTTTGTGTGCCAAAACCCGGAGAGGAACCAGGAGTGAAGCTTGCAGAGAAAAGAATAATTGAAAGATTGACACCTGTTCGGAGTTTTGGAGACACTCCTGGTTTTGGCACACAAACTGGATGGACACTGATCAGTGAAAAAACTGCAGTGTGAAGCCAGCCTTTGGCAAAATGGGTCAGAAGAGAGATGTGACGAGCTCTGAAAAGTCCACAATTGTGAGATGTGTTGCAGAGGGACGCAGCAGTCTGGAAATTGCCAAACTTTTGAAGCGCGATCACCGAACAATCAAGCGTTTCATGGCAAATAGCCAACAGGGTCACAAGAAGCGTGAGGGCATAAAGGCGCAAAATAACTGCCCATGAATTGAGGAAAATCAAGCGTGAAGCTGCCAAGATGCCATTTGCCACCAGTTTTGCCATATTTCAGAGCTGCCACGTTACTGGAATATCCAAAAGCACAAGGTGTGCCATACTCAGGGACATGGCCTAGGTAAGGAAGACTGAAAAACGACCACCTCTGAGCAAGAAACATAAGATAAAACCACCACCTCTGAACAAGAAACATAAGATAAAACCACCACCTCTGACCAAGAAACATAAGATACAACGTCAGGACTGGGCCAAGAAATATCTGAAGACTGATTCTTCAAAGGTTTTCTGGATTGATGAAATGAGAGTGACTCTTGATGGTCAGATGGATGGGCCAGAGGCTGGATCAGTAAAGGGCAGAGAGCTCCACTGAGACTCAGACGCCACCAAGGAGGAGGTGGGGTACTGGTATGGGCTGGGATCATCAAAGAGGAACTTGTGGGACCTTTTCGGGTTGAGGATGGAGTGAAGCTCAACTCCCGGACCTACTGCCAGTTTCTGGAAGACAACTTCTTCAAGCAGTGGTACAGGAAGAAGTCAGTATCGTTCAAGAAAAACACGATTTTCATGCAGGACAATGCTCCATCACATGCATCCAACTACTCCACAGCGCGGCTGGCCAGTAAAGGTCTAATGGAAGAAACAATAATGACATGGCCCCCTTGTTCCCCTGATCTGAACCCCATAGAGAACCTGTGGTCCCTCCTAAAATGTGAGATCTACAGGGAGGGAAAACAGTACACCTCTGGGAACAGTGTCTGGGAGGGAAAACGGTACACCTCTGGGGACAGTGTCTGGGAGGGAAAACAGCACACCTCTGGGGACAGTGTCTGGAGGCTGTGGTGGCAGCTGCACGCGATGTGGATCGTAAACAGATCAAGCAACTGACTCAATCTATGGATGGAGGCTGCTGAGTGTCATCATAAAGAAAGGGGGCGATATTGGTCACTAATTTATTTTGTGTTTTGTTTTTGCATGTCAGAAATGTTTATTTCTAAATTTTGTGCAGTTATATTGGTTTACCTGGCGAAAATAAACAAGTGAGATGGGAATATATTTGGTTTTTATTAAGTTGCCTAATAATTCTGCACAGTAATAGTTACTTGCACTAACAGATATCCTCCTAAGCGTCCTTTCACATCAGCATTTTGCGCTGATTGCAGCAGTTGCGGTAAAAAAAACGCATCTGCTGCGGTTACCGCATAACGGCCGCACTTGCGGTTCACCTGCGGCAAGCCCCATACAAGGTCTATAGGGCATGTAGCAGGTGCGGCAACTGCGGTGTAGTTGCAGTTTCGGCACTTGCGGCAGGTGCGGCCGCAAAAAAAACGCGGTATGCCGCGTTTTTTTCACGGCGGCACCTGCCGCAAGTGCCGAAACCGCACCTGCCGCACACTTACCGCAAGCCTCATAGACATTGTATGGGGCTTGCCGCAGGTGAACCGCAAGTGCGGCCGTTATGCGGTAATCGCGGCAGTTGCGTTTTTTTCCCAGCAATTGCCGCGATCAGCGTTTACCGCTGATGTGAAAGGGGCCCAAGATAGACAAATCTACAAAAAAAACCTCCAACTTCCAAAAATATTAAGCTTTGATATTTATGAGTCTTTTGGGTGATTGAGAACAGAGTTGTTGATCAATAATAAAAATAATCCTCTAAAATACAACTTGCCTAATAATTCTGCACACAGGGTATATGGTAAAAGTGACTTAATAAGTTGATTATCTATTTCAGAAGATACTGAACATTTATTTTATTTCAATCATAAAAAAAACCCAGAAATTAGTAAACTAATAAAAATAAAAAAAAAAAATTTGCTTTATTCGCCATTTTCCGAGAGCCATGATGTGTTAATTCTTGAAGATACAGGGTATGTGAGGATTACTTTATGTGGACTGAACAGACATTTTTACTGATACCATTTTGAGTCAGATACATTTTGATTATCTTTTATTGCATTGTATTGTAACAATGTGGTGGCCCAAAAAACATAATTCTGGCGTTTTTATTCTTTTCCTGTTACGCCATTTACCAATTGGGTTAATTTACCTCATATATTGATAGCTTAGATTCTTACGAATGCAGCAAAACTAAATATGTGTATTTTTTTATTTTTTTTTTACTGTTTTATTGCTTTTTTTCAGTTCAGCTCTTTTGGGGGCCCCTAAGAGAGTGGGGGCCCTGGGCAACTGCCCAGTCTGCCCCTTCCCCCTAAAGCCGGCCCTGCCGTCTTGTTCATATTTTTTGTTTCTAGGATATATTGTTCTATTTTGCCTGTATAAGGGCACCGTTACACATCGCAACATTGCATGCAATTTCACTTGCAATTTGCTGGTTGCAGTGAAATCATGGACACATTGTTGTATTTTGTTGCTGTGTACAAATGGAACAATGTGTCCATGATTTCACTGCAACCAGCAAGTTGCAAGTAAAATTGCATGCAATATTGACGCGTGTGACAGTACCTTTAGAGTCTCATTGCTGGATGATATATGAAACATAGGAGTCTGTGTGTCGGACTTATTTTGGAGATTGTGGACTCGGAAGAATGATCTTCTTTTGTGCTGTTCCATTTTCCCTTTTCACTAACACTGATTGGATTGATCATCGGCCGGGTGTCCCTTCCTGCTCTGTCGCACGTCCCGTCACAGACTGGAGGGATCAGCGGAGGGATCAGGGCTGAAGGAATGGAGGACAACGGCCCATTAACATCCGGAACCAAAACCTCAGCGTACGAGAACTGGACTGTGCGGAGCCTGCAAACAAAGGCCTGTGAATTAGGAGTCGGCTACAAAGGACTCTGCAAGGATCAAATAATTGAGGCTTTGGAAGGAGCTTGTCTGTAAGATGGCGCTGAGGAAGAATCCCCACAGCAAGGGGAGGAAAGGCGGGAGATGGAGGTAAATACCCAAAAAGTCAGTGGGTTGTGTGGTACGAGGAGGAGATGGCACTGCTGGGAGATGAGGCCACCATAGAAGATAAGCGGGAAGCCATTCACGGAGCTAAGGAGAGGCAGCGCATGGTGGAAGCAGCTAGAAGCTGCAGACAGGCTGTAACCACAGCACCCACCATGAGGAACTCCCCAGACTGTCCTGCAAAGACTTCAAGCAGTTTAATGAGGCTGCAGGCGACATTGAGGGCTTCTTACAGGACTTTGAGCATCAATGCCACTTAATGGAAGTCCCAGGAAGGGAGCGAGTCCGACATCTGGTGGGCGTCTTAGAGGGTGGAGCTGCCGAAGCCTATAGAGCTATGGACCCTCAGTGGAACTGTGAGTATGGGGAGATAAAACAGACCATCCTGGAACATTATGCTGTAACCCCAGACACCTACAGGACTCAGTTCCGTACTTCAGCCTGTGATGGGGAAGTGTCTTTCAAGATGTATGCCCACAGGCTCAAACAAGTATGTCATCGCTGGCTGGAGGGAGAGGGAGCCTTAACCTGGGAGACCTTCCTCCAGGTCATCCTAAAAGAGCAGTTTTACGCCAAGTGCCCTGCTGAGATCCAGGAATGGGTACGTGAGAGGAGACAAGCAACAGTGGAACAAGCCGCCGCTCTAGCTGATGAGGCTCTCACCATCAAGCCTCAGTGGAAAAAAACTAGTACGGCTGCTTTCACACTGCAGTTTTTTCACTGATCAGTGTCCATCAGATTTGTGTGCCAAAACCCGGAGAGGAACCAGGAGAGGAACTTGCAGAGAAAAACTATAATTGAAAAATTGACGCCTGTTCTGAGTTTTGGAGACACTCCTGGTTTTGGCACACAAATCTGATGGACACTGATCAGTGAAAAAACTGCAGTGTGAAAGCAGCCGAATCAGTAATAAAAAAAAAACCTACCAGCTCCCCAACACTAGCAGCCCCTTTGCCCTTTGGCCTCCAATGTTCACCGTCCCACTGGACCAGTGGTCCCCAACCTTTCTTGCACCAGGGACCGGCTTCATGCAAGCCCATTTGTCCGCGGCCCGGCGGGGGGCAGGGCATTGGTCATATGGGAGTGTGGCCATAGATAAGGGGTGCAGTTTAGCCCCCTGCTTCCCCCAAAAGATGTGTTACATATTATTTTCAGGGGATGTTTTATTTTTCCATCCTCTTGCAGCCCCCAATGTGGTATCCACATAATTCCCTTGCAGCCCCCATCATCCCCTTGCAACGCACAATATCCCCATCATCCCCTTTCAGCCCCCAATACCATATCCCCCATCATAGTCCCCTTGCAGCCCCATCATCCTAGTCTTGCAACCCCCATTCTCCTCTTCCAGCCCCCACCATCCTCCTCCTCTTCCAGCCGCCAGTATCCTCTTCTTCCAGCCCCCAGTATCCTCTTCTTCCAGCCCCCAGTATCCTCCTCTTCTAGTCCCCACCATGCTCTTCCAGCCCCTATTATCCTCTTCCAGCCTCCACCATCCTCCTCTTCTAGTCCCCACCATGCTCTTCCAGCCCCCACCATCCTCCTCTTCTAGTCCCCACCATGCTCTTCCAGCCCCCACCATCCTCCTCTTCTAGTCCCCACCATGCTCTTTCAGCCCCTATTATCCTCTTCCAGCCCCCACCATGCTCTTCCAGCCCCCACTATCCTCCTCTTCTAGTCCCCACCCTGCTCTTCCAGCCCCCACCATCCTCCTCTTCTAGTCCCCACCATCCTCAAGCCCCTATTATGCTCCTCCAGCCCCCACACATCAGCAGTCACCGGCCCCACCTGCACCTGCAGTATTACGTTGTCTCGGCTCTTGTGCTCAGCTGTATGCATAGATGTATGGGAGAAGCTCAAGGCCCATCACAGCGCAGAAGGCGGGCCAATCACAGTGCAACAGCCAGTAGCCAATCAGGGCCTGGCTGCTGCACCCTGATTGGCCCGGCTTCTGCAATGTGATGGGCGGAGTGCTTCTCCCATACATCTATGCATACAGCCAAACAACGTAATGCTGCAGTGGCGGGGAGCGGTGGCATCACCCCGGGAGGCAGACCGCATCCACCGCTCAGAGCCGCTGCAGAGCTCAGCACACTGTAGTGCTGGTCTGCGGCAGCGTGGACCGGCACACAGACCCCCGCGGCCTGGACCCCTGCACTAGACTACCCACTCATGGCATACCCCATGTGAATGTGCCTCCCATTACTCCTGCCTTATCTTTGGGAATACAACATGGAGGAAAAAAAATCATAGTCATGAAAATAAAGAAAACTCTTTGAATGAGAAGAAGGTGTGTCCAAACTTATGGTCTGTACTGTGCAAAAAAGAAAAATTATAAAAATCTGAGAGCCCTCAGTGATTGATATTTTTTTAATGGTTAACTGTGAAGATAGAACTATTTTTTTTACCATCTATGGCCTCTTCATCAGGCTTAATAATGAACACACACACATATAGAAATGCAGGGTTGGATAATGCAGTAAATAAGACAGGTGACTTGAAGCAGAATATAGTGGTCAGTCTTGGGAGGGGGGAAGAGAATCTGAGGCAGAAAACTAGTTTTATTGTCCTTTGATTAGTGGTTGGTCCCAGACTTGAAGATTCCTCAATTGATGTAGAAAGACATAAACCCATGTGACACATTCATTATTGCTTTGAATGTGTAAAAGTTCATCCTAGGTTTATACTCCCAGATTCTCCTGATTCTTTGTGATTTGAAGTTGGCTTTCAGAACTAGTATTTTCATATCCATTAGGAGAGATCTACCTGTGCCTAAACATTTCTGTGGCCCTGATCATACCATAATGGGTATGAAACTCAATACAAACAGTTACAAAACAACAACAAAACCTGAGAACTTGGAGACCACTGGTGTCAAGACACAAAAACATCTTATATGTGTCATCAATCTCTCGGATTACAAACCCAACAACGTGGAACTTGCTTTACCAACAAGGAAAAAAAAGTTTTCCCCCCAAGTTTTTTGGGGGGGAAAAACAAAAGGGCCCCAAATTTTATATTCCCACCCCGGGCAGAAAAACCGTAAAATTAGGAAATTTGGGGTTTAATTTAAAAAAAACCCTTCCCCCATTGGGTACCGGCCTCCCTGTTCCCCCCCATTGCTCTTAGGTTGTTTTTGGGGGAAATAAAAGGGGCCCCAGCCCCCCCGGGTGTTAAAATTTTTTAACCAAGGTGTTTTGGGCCCAAAAAAGTATTGACCCCCCCCCTTTTTTCAATTCCCCCCGGGGGTCGGGGGGTTAAATTTTTTCCTCCCCGGGGGGGGGTTTTTTTTTCCTTTTGGGGTTTTAGGAATTGCAATCCCAAACCCCAAAATTCCCTTTTTTTTGCTAAAATTTTTTTATTATTTTCATTTAATTTGTCTTCAATAAAAAAAAACAAAAAGAATTGTCCTAAACCCAAAAATGGATCAAATTCCACCAAACAAAAAAGGGGGTGGACAAAATTTCACTTTTTAGAAAAAATATTGTGCTTCTGTAATTTGTGTAATTAACAGCACCTGAAAATTTACCTGTGGCCCCTAACAGGTTTGGCAAAAACAAATCACACTTGCAGCCGTTGACATTTTTTAAGTTGCCCCACCTCGTCCTTGCCCTTGTGTGTACCACTTTTGAGAGGAGAAAAGAAAAGCCCCAAAGAACTGTTGAGGACTTGAGAAACCAAATTGTGGGAAGCATGAGCAATCCGGGGCTACAAAGGTCCTCTCCCAAAAGACCTGAATGTTCCTTTTTTAACCGTGCGCGTGTCATCAAGAAGTGTAAAGCCCATGGCAGGGGCTCCCTAGGGTTTGGGGACGGAGATTTAAAGCAAGTTGTGGGTGGTGGATAAAAAACCCCTCAACTAAATCCAAACAAGTTCAAGCTGCCCTGCAGGTCAGGCCCCCGTACTATCCGTCAGCTCTGAATGAAAAGGGACTGTATGGTAGGAGCCCCCGGAAGCCCCCATTTTTACCCCGAAATAAAAACCAGGGGGGGTTTTAAAAAAAAACTTACCTGAGAAACCCAAAAACTTTTGGAAAATGTTCTCTGGTCAGTGAGACAAAAGTAGGTTTTGGGGGAAAGGCATAAAAATAGATTTTAAGGAAAAAAAAGAGGCATTCAAAGAAAAAACACGCCCCCTACAGTCAGACATGGCGGAGCCCCCTGTGGTTTGGGGTTGTTTGCTGCCCGGCACTGGACTGCTTGACCGGGGTTTGCATGGCTTTATGAAGTCTGAAACTACCAACACATTGTGCAGCATAATGTAGGGCCCGTGTGAGAAAGCGGGGTCTCCCTCAGAGGTCATGGGCTTCCAGCGGGACAATGCCCCAAAAACACTTCAAAAGCCTAGAAAGGGTTTTGAGAGAAAGCACTGGAGATTTAGGTGGCAGAAATGAGTCCAGACCTGAATCCCATAGACACCTGGGAGAGATCTAAAATGGCGTTTGGAAAAGGCGCCTTCACTATCAGGGACCTGGAGCAGTTTCCAAAAGAAGAATGGTTAAAATTCCAGCAGGCATTGAAAAAATCATTGATGGTTACCGGGAAGGGGTTTATCGCAGTTATTTTGGCAAAAGGTTGTGAAACCCAAGTTTTAGCGAGGGTCCCAATACTTTTGTCCGGCCCATTTTTGGAGTTTGTGTGAAATGATCAATGTTTTGCTTTTGCTTCATTCTTTTTGGTTTTTTTTCCAGGATGATACAATGGAGAATGAGGATGTCCGATAGCAGTCACATCAGGAGGGCTGATGGCTCCTGTTTACTAATCTCTCTGGTCATTTACAACTTTCCATGTGACTTTTCCTTCCATCGGTGACTTTTCTATTATTTCTTTCACAGCTCTGAAATCCAGGATCATAATCCAGCAGATATAATGGATAAAGAAGACTGTGCTGAGGGGTGTCCAGAGGAGGCTCCTGCAGGTAACCGCCCCGGTGAGGAGTCACCACTATATAAAGCAGAGGAGTCACGTCCTCCTCATAGTCCGGACCAGACAGTTCTGGGCCGGAGATTTCCTGTTTTGTGTTTTCTCGTTTTCTTCAGCCGTAGATTCCTCCATTCAGATAAATACAGATGATATCTGGTGATAATGTGATAGCGCTATATGAGATTACACCGCTGTGTACCTATAATGTGGATGTAAGGCTAGGGTCACACTTGGCTGCGTTTTTGAGGATTTTTTTTGCAGCCTGGATTTTTGATGTTAGGTCTGGAGCAGCCTTAAAAAACGCAAGGTCCCATTTAGTGTCATGTGTTTTTTGCATGCGTTTCCTATAGGGCCCATGTTACAAAATGCATGCATTTATGAAAAGCACCAAAATACGCAGCATCCAACGTTTTTTGGTCCGAGCCAAAAAATGCATCCAAAAAATGCACGGCACATTGGCCATGGGTTTTTTGCATTGGGGCCTATGGATGCGTTTTTCTATGCGTTTTTCACAAGTGTGAAAAAATGCATCTACGACACCAGTGTGACCCTACCTGTGATACAGTGGGAATATGGAGGTGACACAGGATTTTGTGACCGGGGCTGATATCTTCATTAGAGATGAATGAACACTTGAGTGCTCGGTTATCCGAACAACAGGATGTTTATCAAATTGTTCAACAAACTATTCACCAACCCCCCTAAACCCTATTGAAATCAATAACAGGCAACATCAAATGCATAGAAAACACCTTCAAAGGGGCCCAAAAGCTGCCAAAACCGTTCTATTAGTGGCAGGGCACCAAATGACCACAATCGACACATAGTATCATGGTGTAAGTGGGTACACAGGACATGGTCTGTGCGGCACTGCACACTCTTCAAAATCAGTTAAAAATAGGAGATGACTCACATTCACTACATATCAGAGGTGGGTGAAACTCAGTTAGACTGGGGTCATATATGCGTTGTGATCCAAGCCTGACAGAAGCGTTAAAAACGTAGAAATTTCAGCTGCAGCCAGGCAACGGAGGCCCCATAGAAACCCGATGTTTACCTTAGCAGCCGGTTCCACACAAAGCCCCAGGATGTGCGCTTTACAACAGCGCACAGGAAACCCGATCTGCAACATTTTCCTGTTGCATTTACTAACTCAGCTCATGGAGCCCTTTGGTTAAACACCTGGCCAGGGAACATCCTGTCAAAAACAAAATTATGCGCTGTTCCCTGTGGAGGTCATTTTCTATTTGGGAAGCCCCTAGATGACATTCTTGTAAAAGCTAGCGATATGAAGAAGAATTTTCCATCCTTCCCTGCTTCCACCTTTCGATGTCGCTCCGTTTGGAGGAAGAAATTCTCCGGTAAGAAATCACCTAAAAAGTCTCAGGAGTCCTGGTCCGAGAGAGACAAGAATTCAGGATTCATGTTTAAGGGTGCCTTTGCGAATAAGGAGTCTTCCAAACTATGAGTCGCCAGCGGGTCCAGCATAAACACCTGCACATGGATTCAGCACATTATTCTCAGCCCCTATGGGGTCCCTTATAATAACACCCGTCAGCAGTCCAAACAAACACCCGGCCCTGGTTGAGGAGATAGCAATGCTTCTTCACAAGAATGTTCTAGCACAGGGTACCATGCAGCAGAGAGAGGCAAGTGATTCTATTCGCCTCTTTTTGGTCACCAAACCAGACAGGTCCTACAGGACAATCATCAACCTTCGGAGGGTAAACAGTTTTCTGGTGCAGAAATCCTTTAAGATGGAGTCCATTGCCACGGCTATAAGAC
>JARQOC010002748.1:0-22204 GCA_033576535.1 Allobates femoralis | reverse complement strand
AGATTTTTCAATCTTAGATATTTATGGCACATCTGAAGTTGGATTATCTGATGAAATAACATTCCGGCTCCTGAGACACATAGTGACAGTATATAAGTGTGACCTTGGGGTTTTAAAGCAGCTTTTAGGCTCCCACAACATACACAGTTGTATCTATAGGGTTTATTAATTTATTTCCTGCACAATCTTTATATGAACAGCGCCTTAGACGGGCCGCTCCTTGTCTGAGTAAGTGGATGACGTGAAACGTCTTACCTTTCCAATGTTCTGTGAGCTGCGGGGAAGGCCAGATGTGAACACAATTGTCCTATTCATTTTGCAGTTCACAAAAGGCCACAAGGAAAAGATAAATTGTTTTTATTTCTTTCTAGTTGACCTTTATTCTCTCTTCAAATGTTACCATATATAAGGTTCAGGTGAATACCAGAACATTGGACACTTTGTTTTATTTGCCTCCATCAACTTTTGTTTAGAGGAAAGAAGAAAAATCTGTCAAAAACTTTTAAGATAGAGATTTGGTCTCCATCAACAACAACGGCGGGTTATCTTTTTTTATTTCTACAGTTGTGGCCAAAAGTATTGACACCCCTGCAATTCTGTCAGATAATACTCCTTTTCTTCCTGAAAATGATTGCAATCACAAATTCTTTGGCATTATTATCTTCATTTATTTGTCTTCAATGAAAAAACACAAAAAGAATTGTCCTAAAGCCAAATTGGATCTAATTCCACACCAAACATAAAAAGGGGGTGGACAAAAGTATTGGCACTGTTAGAAAAATCATGTGATGCTTCTCTAATTTGTGTAATTAACAGCACCTGTAACTTACCTGTGGCACCTAACAGGTGTTGGCAATGACTAAATCACACTTGCAGCCAGTTGACATGGATTAAAGTTGACTCAACCTCTGTCCTGTGTCCTTGAGTACAGCCACATTGTGCATGGAGAAAAGAAAGAAGACCAAAGAACTGTCTGAGGACTTGAGAAACCAAATTGTGAGGAAGCATGAGCAATCTCAAGGCTACAAGTCCATCTCCAAAGACCTGAATGTTCCTGTGTCTACCGTGCGCAGTGTCATCAAGAAGTTTAAAGCCCATGGCACTGTGGCTAACCTCCCTAGATGTGGACGGATGACGCAAGATTGTGCAGATGGTGGATAAAGAACCTCGACTAACATCCAAACAAGTTCAAGCTGCCCTGCAGTCCGAGGGTACAACAGTGTCAACCCGTACTATCCGTCGGCGTCTGAATGAAAAGGGACTGTATGGTAGGATACCCAGGAAGACCCCACTACTTACCCGAGACAAAAAAAAGCCAGGCTGGAGTTTGCCAAAACTTACCTGAGAAAGCCTAAAACGTTTTGAAAGAATGTTCTTTGGTCAGATGAGACAAAAGTAGAGCTTTTTGGACAAAGGCATCAACATAGAGTTTACAGGAGAAAAAAAGAGGCATTCAAAGAAAAGAACACGGTCCCTACAGTCAAACATGGCGTAGGTTCCCTGATGTTTTGGGGTTGCTTTGCTGCCTCTGGCACTGGACTGCTTGACCCTGTGCATGGCATTATGAAGTCTGAAGACTACCAACAAATTTTGCAGCATAATGTAGGGCCCAGTGTGAGAAAGCTGGGTCTCCCTCAGAGGTCATGGGTCTTCCAGCAGGACAATGACCCAAAACACACTTCAAAAAGCACTAGAAAATGGTTTGAGAGAAAGAACTGGAGACTTCTAAGGTGGCCAGCAATGAGTCCAGACCTGAATCCCATAGAACACCTGTGGAAAGATCTACAAATGGCAGTTTGGAGAAGGCACCCTTCAAATATCAGGGACCTGGAGCAGTTTGCCAAAGAAGAATGGTCTAAAATTCCAGCAGACCATTGTAAGAAACTCATTGATGGTTACCGGAAGGGGTTGATCGCAGTTATTTTGGCTAAAGGTTGTGCAACCAAGTATTAGGCTGAGGGTGCCAATACTTTTCTGTGGCCCATTTTTGGAGTTTTGTGTGAAATGATCAATGTTTTGCTTTTTGCTTCATTCTCTTTTGTGTTTTTTCATTAAGACAAATTAAATGAAGATAATAATACCAAAGAATTTGCGATTGCAATCATTTTCAGGAAGAAACTTGAGTATTATCTGACAGAATTGCAGGGGTGTCAATACTTTTGGCCACCACTGTATATTGTATCAGGTCATCAGTATCCGGCCAGTTGAGGTCCATCTCTTGCACCCCTATTCTTCAGCTGCGGCGGCTGGTTGTACAGTTCATTCAATGTATAGCAGCCGCTCCCGGATACAGCAGATCCACTCCTACTCTCTTTTCCTTTTGGATGTATAGCGGTTCATGTCATACATTAGTGTAAAAGAAGGGGTTAAAACCATGCCTCCCGTAGTACAGTTCAGATAGCAGTAATCCTGGATCGTGATTTTAATAAGTCAATGCGTTTCGGAAATGAACATCTCCTTCATCAAGATAAAATCATAATAATACGGTGAGCCTCATTTTATGTATTGCTTTATCTTAATACTTGGGTAAGACCCTATTGCGCGTTTCGTCTATTCCAGCTTTTTACCATATCATACATTGACAGAGTGATCTTCCAAAGTGGGAGACACATTTTGTCAGTGACTCTATACTTTGGCTTCTACTTAGGGGTCTTGAACTTCATTATTTATCATGTGCATATGACCCAGTGGGTTGTCTTACTGACAAAGACCAAAAACCATTACAGTTTTCAATAAATCTCTTTACTGAATGGAGAAGAAAGCCTAAAATTATTCAAATTTAGGGTCAAAATCTTTTTCCTTGGTTTATGTAAATCTATGCTAATCTAATCCTGAGTTTTTGGTTTCCAGCAAAACCTATGTGATCAGGGAAAGGTTTTACACTCACACTGGTGTTTGTTCTCTGCAGAAAATGGAAACACCAAAGGTTTAGCTGCATTTTCGGCCCCCTTCACATCACGATTTTTTGGGATCCATGACTATCCGTTGTAAAACGGATAGCCACGGATCCGATTTGGCCTCCATGAATCCCTATGGGCACGGATGGCCATGGGTTGGTGCTTAATGGCCATCCGTGTGTGCAGGGATCAATTGTGTCCGCTGTTTTCATGCCCCCAAAATCAGAGACTGCTCCAATTTTGGGTGCAGCAGACAGAATCAGATCTGACACTCTACGATGCAAATAACATGGGGGTCTATGGAGCTCGGATCCTGGAAAAAACAGGATCGTTTCCTGGATCTGGTGTTAGTGTACTGAGCATGCTCAGTACGTACACTAAAACTGCTCTGCTCAGTGTATTTCACTTTAGCAGTTTATCTACATACACTATCTACATACACTGCTAAAATGAAATGAAACAAAGAAATGTGTTAATAAAAAAATATCCTCACCTCTTCGCCAGCTGTCCGGGACCTGAGATACAGACGTTACATGACAGATCACCTGATTGCTACCAGCCAATCACATTTTAAGGTCCTGGCAGCATTCGGATGTCTGCATCTCAGGTCCCGGACAGCCGGCGGAGAGGTGATTAATTTATTTTTTTATTTTTAATACGTGTTTTCTCATTTATTTGCTTTCACAGTGTATGTAGATACACTGGGAAAGCAAAACGTTAGCCCCGACATGTCACATGGGGGGAGGAACACAGGATTCTTCACCCCCCGTGTGACATCACAGCGCCGACACCACTCAGGCTCCCCCAGCTCTTTCTGTGTCTGGATCCCTCAAAATCCCAGATCTGGACACAGAAATGGTATCCAGAGTTCACATCTGGGTCTGTCCATTCCTGTCTGTGAGATCCTGCAAAAAAACAGGATCCCCACAGTCAGGAAAAAAATTGTGATGTGAAGGATGTCTAAGGCTGGTTTCACACTGCAGTTTTTCCCTGATCAGGTTCATATGCCAAAACCAGGAGAGGAACCAGGAGAGGAGTTTGCAGAGAAAAACTATAAGTGAAAGATTGACACCTGTTCTGAGTTTTGCAGACACTCCTGGTTTTGACACACAAACCTGATCGGGAAACAAACTGCAGTGTTAAACCAGCCTTAGGGCGGCTTCACTTCGGCACGATACGGTCTGGGATGATTCTGACAGCCGCGGACTGGATCAGCACACAGGACTGGGGGCTATTATGCCCTCTGGTCCGGTGTGCAGCGCATGCAGTTCCCGCTGCTGATAAGTCAGGACCGCAGTGCCGTGGTCCTGACCTGTCAGCAGCGGCAGCTGCGTGCGGCTGCACACCGGACCGTAGGGCATATTAGCCCCCCAGTCCTGTGTGCTGATCCAGTCCGCGGCTGTCAGCGTCATCCCGGACAGCCCCGGACCGAATCACGCCGCAGTGTGAAGCCGCCCTTAGAAAGAATGAGCATGACAATTCTTTTCTACACTTTTCCTAAAGTGGAAACACCTCTGGTGTTTCCATTTTCTGCTGAGAAATAAAACCAGTGTGTATGTGAAAACTTTTCCCTGATCACAAAGATTTTGCTGGAAACCAAAAACTCAGGATTAGATTAGCATAGATTTACATAAAACCAAAGCAAAACCTGATCTCAAACGCAGCAAAACCTTCCTGTGGGCACATACCCTTAGTCCAAATACATGATAGCCGATTTACATCAAATTACCTGAATATTTAGGCGGCATGCAGCCACCTGAGCCTGGACTTAAGTGTGCCGGAGTTATTGTGGCAAAACCATCATGGAGGTGTCTGGCTCTAAATGTATTATGTTGTAGAACAACGATCCCAAACATACAGCCAGTACCATTAAGGACTTTAAGGAAGTATAAGGAGTCATGAAAGTGAGGATATATCAACAACAGAGCCCTGATCTCAACACCATCGAGTCTGTTTGTGATTAGATGAAGATTTGCACAAGCCTCATCCACACAAGATATGTGGTTAGTCCTTCAAGATGTTTGGAGCAACCTCCCTGCCGAGTTCCTTTAACAACTGTGTAAATAGAATAATTGATGCCGTTTCAAAGACAAGGGGCAATCACCAAATATTGATTTGAGATTTCTCTTTTGTTAATTTACTTAGTTTATTTTTTATCAATTAATAAAAATATTATCAACACGTGCATTTTTGAAAGCATTGTTATTTTGCAGCATTTTTCCTCACCTGACTTCTCCACACTACTATATATTGTGTTATTGATCCATGGTGGTGATTTCGTTAGTTGCCCTCCTTAGCCCGGTTGCTGTCATTAACATGTTGTAGTTCTCTTTGTTTGTATTTTTAAATATTAACGCCTGGGAAGGCCGTCACTTACCCTGGGAGAGCGGTAATATAACACCGCGGCTTCACGTTCATTGCATTCTGTGCTGTGATGGTTGAGAAATGTCTACTCAGCATAACAAGTATTAGTCCCATAATAATCAGCTTTCTCCTTGAATGTGAAATGCGTCTTTCTACTAAATTTTAAATAAGTGACACAAAAGCAATAAGCCGCGCGGTGAATAATCCGTTTTTCTTCATATTTCAGAAATTGTCCCGATATTCTCGTACTTTTCCTGTAATATATTATATCTGCTGCTTTTCACAGGGTTACAGAGTCAGTCTTCATACAGGCGGGGGTATCGGGGGTTTAACAATGGATTATTTCAAGCTTGGAGAAAATTGATAAACTGCAGATTTGTGCTGTCTGCTACTTTACTCCGCGACATGAAATATTCAAGCGTTGTGAAGCTTTTGTTCTATCTCTGATCTCATGTGACTGATTTCATTGCAGGGTTTGGGATGTGAACACGGGAGAGATGCTGAATACGCTGATCCACCACTGCGAGGCCGTGCTGCATCTACGCTTCAATAACGGCATGATGGTCACCTGCTCCAAAGACCGCTCCATCGCTGTGTGGGACATGGCCTCTGCCACGGACATCACATTACGGAGGGTCCTTGTAGGACACAGAGCGGCTGTAAATGTGGTGGACTTTGATGATAAGTACATAGTCTCTGCATCTGGGGACAGAACTATTAAGGTCAGCACTTTATTTTTTTAAGCAAAAATTGTCTTAGGGGTTTTCCCACCAACAAAATTAATTTGAAAGTTCATTAAAATCAATAGATCTTGGAATAATAATAATTGTTTAAAAAAAAAGGTTCCTGTGCTGAGATAATCTTATATAAGTGTCCCTGCTATGTACTGTGTAATGGCTGTGTCTGACCGTACAGGAACATGGTCTGATCATACCACATCTCCTTCACTGAGATAATCTTATATATGTGTTGTCCCTGCTATGTACTGTGTAATGGATGTGTCTGACTGTACAGACATCACATCACATCTCCTGGGCAGGGAAGGACAGAAAAGTATATACTGACATTACATCAGGGGATCACAAATAATTCTTTCTTTGAGATAAAACATTTCCCTGCCTACTTTTAAAAAATGTTTTATCTCTTTTTTGTGGGGAGAGACGATGCTTCTATTGATACCGTTTTGGGATAGATGAGAGGTTTTGATTGCTTCTTACAGCGACCGTAATTTTGGCTTTCTATAATTCTCTTTGTTGACAGTGTTTATCAATAGAGCTATTTATTTATATACTAGATGGTGGCCCGATTCTAACGCATCGGGTATTCTGGAATATGTATGTAGTTTATTTATGAAGATTTAAGACTAATGCTATGAATACACGATATCTATCTATCATCTACCTATGTGTCTATCGTGCCTATTGAATATTGTCCTGGGCTTGCCTTAGTTGGTAGAGCATTCGTGTTGTATGAAAGGCACAAACATGATGTCTGTTTGCCGTCTTCTGGAGATTCATTCAGCCGACACTGTCTATGAGATTCGGCATCTTGGGCTTGTTTGGCAGCAGTTTGTTGTGGTGTCTCCTGTTGCCGATGACGTCTGTGAGATGCCGTACCCTGGGCTTGTCTCACGGCAGTTTGTTGTGGTGTCTCTTGGTGTTGACGTTGTCGTCGCCTTGCTGCTTCTGCAGCTTTTCTGTCATCGTCATTGGCGTATTTGCGCTTACGACCAATTAAACCCATTGAATAAACATGACTGAAGTAGTTTAGACTGCCACTGACACAACGTATGAAGTAAATGTGACTTAAGAACAGCACACTATGACTGACAGACCTTGTAGACTGGAGTGAACTGCATCACACTATGACTGACAGTCTTGTAAACAGGAGTGAAGTGCATCACACTGACTGACAGCCTTGTAAACAGTAGTGAAGCATGTCACACTATGACAGCCTTGTAAAGAGGAGTGAAGTGCGTCACACGATGACTGACAGCCTTGTAGACAGGAGTGAACTGCATCACACTATGACTGACAGACCTTGTAAACAGGAGTGAGGAACATACCATCCCAAGCAGGCAAGAAGTGGTGCTCTGCAGAAGATTGATATTGAGAATCCCCCTTTAAGGTTTTAAGGAGCCCAGCTGAGTATGGAACTTTAATGGCAATGATCCATGCAAAAATCTTCTTTCCTTCTTGGCTAGAACTCCTTTCACCACTGCTGATCTTCTTAAGAGGGCTTCTTAAAATCACTCTTCTGGAGTGCATCACTCCTGACTTCCTACTTGCTGAGGAGTTGTATTGCTGCTAAATACTGACTGACAGTTTTAGTCTGGGAGAGCATTGCGCCCCAATTTTTGATAATTAGCCAAGGTAAAGCAGACAGCTGTGGTCTGATGTCTTTAGGCTGGGAAGGCCCATAGTTATTGGGCCCTTCCCAGCCTAAATATACCAGCCGACAGCCACCTAAGAATTGGCACATCCATTAGATGTGTTAATTCTGGTGCTTTTCCCCGGCCCTTCCCGATTGCCCTGGTGCCGTGGCAATTAGGGTAATGTTTTTTAAGGTTGATATCAGCTGTGTAGTGTCAGCTGCCATCAAGCCCCTGGTGTTAGTAATGAAGATGCATTTATCAGACACCCCCATTCCTACCCCAGTAAGTGTAAGTAGAAAAAAAACAAACACACACTGGAAAAAATAGTTTATTCGAATAAAGACTCCCCTAGACCCCCTCATTCACCAGTTTATTAATTTAAAAAAATAAGTCCACAAAGTTCTGACTTAATCCAAGGGCGTAATGTCTCACAATGTCCATCGAATCCTATGGAGCCACATAGGTCACTTGTGGTCAGTGGCAGACCCAGAATTTGTCACACTCATGCCTGGCGCTGACCGTTAGTGACCTATGGAGCCTTGTTCTCAGACCCCTATCTATATTTGTTTGTAGGGCACCATTTTGCTCTCTTTTGCAGCCACCTAGCCCTTACCCATGACCATTTTACAGCACAAACATTTGGATCTGCATTCTCTATTATGTGAGGTTCGGGGTCAAGTCCAGGACCCGAACGGAACTTTTAACTAAAGTCAGCGAATCCAAACATCCACGAATCCACTCATCTCTAGTTAGAACTGACTATGGAACTGAATTTTCCAAATCTTGGTGATTGAAGCTCTAGGAGGTAAATTTCCTGGTTATTTTTTTTTTTTTTACTATAGGTGGAAATGTTTTTTTCAGTGACTGGGGGGGGTTACGCCATGACATGACCATTGGAAATATAGGTGTCTGGATTTTGGTGATATAGTACAGTAAATCAGGGGTGGACATAGCATTGGTGCAACACAGGGGCCCAAGAGGAAAGGGGCCCATTTCAACCAAAGCAGGTGAAAGTTTGCATTTTTAAGATCATTTAGGCTCAAAGATCCCATATATTGGCCTATTTCTGTCTGTGTCTGCCAGTGCAGAAAATAATAGTATTACTGCTTTTAGATGTTTCTGTTGCAAATGTTTTTCTATATATTATATTATTGTGTTATGAATTTTCAAGGTTATTTTCTTCTGTCTTCATAGGTGTGGAACACAAGTACATGTGAATTTGTACGTACACTAAATGGTCACAAGCGGGGATTGCTTGTCTACAGTACCGCGATAGACTAGTGGTGAGCGGCTCCTCTGATAATACCATCAGGTAACCATATCCTAGTACTTACCTGCACGGGGTGAGCCCCAAGGGATCATGTAGGGATCAGTATTCCACTGATAAGGCACATGCATGTATCATTTGTGATAAGTAGGTCTTGCTCAGGGTTGACCTCCACTTTGTCTTTGCAGCATGTAGTTGAAGTTACTTTACCTAAATTCATGAATCAACAAAGCGGCATAACTTTCTACAATGTTTTTTATCTCTAACCTCTAGAGAACTTTTTTTTTTACCCTTCATTGCATTGACCAACATTAATGGTGAGACTATCATCAGAATATGCAATCACTTCATTGTCCACGGGGGTCCGACCGCCAGGAGCCGCACGTTTCTTAGAATAATGAGTCTGCAGCAGCATTTGTTCTGCACAGACACGATGCAGGGAAGTTTCAGCACATCCTTATTCCCTTGAGATTCTTAGGGTATGTTCACATTGTGTTTTTGGCACATTTTTTACCCGCCCTTTTTTTTTTTTGCGAAATAACACCGTATTTTACTGTTATGCCAAAGTGAATGAGATTTCTGAAAATGTATGGGAATAAAAATGAAATAAAAAAGAGAGCATTTTATATGAGATATTAGGGACAATAAAAATAAAACTGGTGCCTAAGCACTAACAGGCAGGTAATTGGTAACTGGCAGCCTGTTGTGTCCAGCGCCATTTTTCGCACACAGAGTGGTCACTGGCGGATCCCACCATCGGTCCAGAAGCTCCCGCTGACATCACCTCAACTGAGCAGCGGCCTCTCATCTGCCACCATTTCATGACTTTAATAAAGTCTGGGTTCGAGGGTTCAAACTCAAGTTTGGGTTAAGTCCACTCCCAGACATTAAAAAAAGTCCATCCAGATCCACTAAACCCAAACATCAGTGGGTTCGCCCATCACTGCAAATGAGGTGTTAAGTGCTCTTTGACACCAGAACACTTAAGTAGCCATTGCATCCCAAGGTTGCTTCACTGCACAGTATGATTCTCATTACTATGATTGATGGCTCACATCCCGTTTCACATGCATCAGGTGCCGAGTAAGGATATCACACAGTGAGCTATGGATCAAGCCAAAGAGGCTGGTGTTGAGGGGGAAATAATCACAAGAGTCTTATCAAAATGTTAAACTAAGATCCTCATGTTCAGTTTTTCTAATTATTGCTTAGCTGCAATAGATCACTGTGTGATTTTTGGATTTGAGGTCCATGTCTGTTTCTACATTTAAAGCAATTAACCTCAGGAGGCCAAAGCCCCCGTCGCACCTAGCGAGATCGCTGTTTCATCACAGGTTTTGGAATATAACAGCGACCTCGCTATGTTTGACACGTAGCAGCGACCAGGCCTCCGCTGTGAGATCGCTGATCGTGTCTAAATGGCCTAGACCATTTTTTGATCGTCGGGCTCCCGCTGGCCAGCATGCATTGGTGTGTTTGACGCCTTAACAATGACCTCGTTGGCGACTCAGAACTCAGCCACGTAGGTGTAAGTCCTCAGTCTAGCTGCTGTGTGACCGGGTCCCAACGACCGCCGAGGTCGTTATTCGGGTCGTCGTATCGTTGCTTCGTCATTGAGTAGATCTGACTGTTTGACATCTCACCAGCAACCACATAGCGACGCTACAGCGATCCTTACCAGGTTGTATCGTTGTCGAGATCGCAGGAACATCGCCCAGTGTGATGGGGCCCCAAGGCTTGGGAAGTGCTTTCTCGCACTCAGGGCACTTAATACTATTCTACATGTAAATGAGAGCTCCAACTAGTCAATAATGCAGCAAGAAGACATGAAGGTGTTGGTAAATTTCAAGGCCTGTGTGCCCATGTATGTGATTTGTGGGAGGGGGAGGGGATGAGGTTGATCTTACTAAGAGATTCTCTATTAGGCTGGAGTCACACTGGGCGAGAGACTCACATGAGTCTTGCATGCATCACCTGACATGGCCGTCGGCTGTCCAAAGAGGAATGTACAAATGTATATATTTCTATGCAGCTGCATGCTCCTCTCTGGAGAGCCAGTGTCCATGCTTGGTGATGCATGTGAGACTTGCTCAAGTCTTTCCACCTCTGTGACTTCAGCCTTAAAGGCTTTGTTTCGTCACAAGATATTGAAGACTTATTCTCCTGAAACGTTTGCTGTGTGATGCCTGGCGCCTGCACTGATCAGTTGCCAGCAGCTTTGGCATCATCTCTGCTCCCTAAGTAAACCCACAACCTTCCCTCTCCCTCTCTCTGACCACCATTTACTCACTTTCTCATCCTTGTCCTCCTCACCTGCCACAAATGTCCACCAACTCACACACCCTCTCAGAAACCTCACACATCTTTTTGTCATCAATCATTTTTATTGTTATTAAATTTTCATCACAGACTTACAAACAACAATTGTAACAACAAGGGAGGACCCAATGAATACTCCAAATGGGCCAGGATAGGGGGGGAACAGATTGGAGGGAGGAAGGAAGGGGGAAGGAAGAGGAGAGAAAAAAAAAAAAAAATTAAAATTCAGGTTAATACTTAGGTCCAGTCTATCCACGATGAATGGTATATTGTCCAAAGGGATGGTTCGGAGAGATGAGAATAGGCTTATATACTCATACATTATATTCAGTAGGAAACCCCCTAGGGGGCGATAGAGAGCCAAACAGTCTCAGAAACTTATAAAACCGTTATCCAATTCCAGATCTCCATCCATAATTCTGCCTTGCAAACAATGTGTGTCTGATATATTTAGAAGAATTTAGAGGACCTTATAGGGGGAGGAGTAGATAAGAGAATTAGAGGGGGAGAGAAACGGGCAGGACTGAACTAGATGAACCCAGGTGAGAGGGGAGAACCAGAGGGATATGGGGAGGGGCCTGAGAGAAGGGAGATGGTTATATATAAAGAAAAATGCTACATGGAGGGCTAAAAGGGGGAAGTGGGGAAGGGGAGGTTGGGGAGGATCCCTGAGCTGATGATCCGTACCATTTAGAGCTAGCTTGCCTAAGTTCCTCTTCTAGATTCAAAAATCAGAAGGGAACCTGAATTGCTAAAGGATGGCTAGCCCAGATATCCCAGGCTTCAGCTACGTATCTTCTTGAGGGTCCGTCCATGGCCAAATAATATTCAAAGCAGAAGATAGAATTTAGTTTGTCTGTCAGATGCGACATGGGAGGGAGAATTCAGCCTTCCATTTGGCAGCTACACAGCTTCTCGCAGCTGTCAATACATATGTAATGAGATGTCTAAGAACCGGAGGGAGGCCCTCTATCCCCAAGTGGAGGACTGCCAGCTGAGGCGTCAGGAGCGACTGAATCCCCGTGAGGGATTCCAGCAGGCTCGAGACCGTGAGCCAAAACGGCGACAACCGTGGGCAAGCCCACCACATATGGGCCAGATCTCCCCTCTTACCACAGTTTCTCCAACATAGGGAGGAGCCTCCGTCGGTAAACTTTGCTAACTTTTCTGGAGAGATATGCCATCTTAGGTGAATTTTCTTGAGAAGCTCCACATGGTTAATGCAGTTGGAAGCTTTGACTACACTATTAACCGCTCCCTCCCACTCCTCAGGTTCCGCTTTAAAATCTAAGTCCTCTTCCCACTTTCCCATATAACCAAGCTTAGTAGGGGTTGAAATTTCCAGAAGTTCTCCGTATAGGAGGGGGATACCTTTCATAGCTTTAGGGTCAGACCCCACAAAACGGCGCAAGGGGGAGATCTCAGGTGTTTTGAGGTCTCTCCGACAAGTCTTAGAACGAAGGAAGTGAGTCACCTGGCCATATTGAAAAAAGGTATTACCCATGGAAGGGTACTTGACGAGAAAGTCTTTAAATGACAACAGGTGACCCCCCTCACAGAGGTCGCCCAGAAGACCAACTCCCCCTTTCATCCAACCAGAGAGGTTCAGCGAGGGGATATGCAGGCGGAAGGCCTCCAGAGACACCTCCGAAACAGGCAGCTTAGTCCAACTCCCCGCGAAGCTTTCCCAGAGACCCAACAGGGCCCTGACTGTGAGCAGCATGTCACAACGGGGCAGCTCGCCAAGGGATTCTGCTACCAAAAGCAATTTCAGGGAGTCTCCCAAGGATTCCGCCCTTTCTATCTGACACCAACCATCACAAACCTCCTCCCTCCACCAGGACCTCGCCCCCTCCAATATGATTGCTTTAAGATAGGACAATACATCGGGAATTCCCATACCTCCCTTGTGGAGTTTTAAGTACATTATCGCTTTCCCCACTCTGGCTGGCTTACCTGCCCATACGAATTTGTTGATTAAGGATTGCAATTTTGAGATCAGTCCCATTGGGTACCTGATCGGGAGGCATCGAAAGATATAAATTATCTTCGGGAGCCAAAGCATTCTCACTGCCTGAATCCTGGCTATCCACGTCATGGAGGTAAGGGGGAACGCCTCGAGAGCCCGATGGAGGCCATCCATCAATTTGCGGATATTCTGGGCGGCAATCTGTCCCGAGGGGCAGAGGAAAACTCCCAAGTAAGGAATACCCAAAGGGCACCACTCAAAGGGGTAGATCTTCTTAAGACGGGCCCCTCCTCCACAGAGACATGGACAGGGAGGACCATAGATTTGTCCGTGTTTAATTTGTAGTAAGAAATTTCAGCAAATTTGTTGAGTGCTCCCACTATCCCCGGGAGGGAGGAAGTGGGGCTCAAGGTGGAGATGATTACATCATCAGCGTACAGGCCTACCACATGTCTCTCCCCCCCGACTGATATCCCCTCAATCGAATCATCTTTACGAAGGGAGACCGCCAGTGGCTCCATCATGAGGGCGAAGATCGACAGGGAGAGAGGGCAGCCCTGCCGCGTACCATTTGTGATTGGGAATGCCCGAGACAGGACACCCGTAGAAAACACCCTAGCGCAAGGGTGAGTATACAGACTAAGGACTGCGGACACGATAGGGCCTGAAAAACCAAAGGCGGAGAGGACCTCCCGGAGGTACCCCCAGTGTACCCTATCAAACGCTTTCTCTGCGTCCAAAGACAGGAAGACGCCGGGGGCTCCCTTCCTCTCCACCACCTCTATCAAGTCTAGCATCCTTCTCGTACCGTCCCGGGCCTCCCTCCCCTTCACAAATCCCACCTGGTCAGGGTGGACAAGGGAAGGGATTACTTCTCCTAGTCTAGTCGCCAGCAGTTTTGAAAAAATTTTGATGTCTGTATTCAGGAGAGAAATGGGGCGGTAATTTTCAGGAAGGTCTGGGGTTTTGCCTGGTTTAGGGATTGTTGTTATGGTAGCCTCCAGAGCTTCCCCCGGGATTGAGCCCCTTAATTGCCAAACGTTAAATAGACGGAGAAGGTAAGGCTCCAGAGACCCCGCAAAGGATTTGTAATACTCATTTATAAACCCATCCGGGCCGGGAGCAGAGTTATCTTTCAATGTTGAGATTACATTCTTAATTTCCAATTGTGTAAAGGGTCTGTTTAGATTTTGCAGGACCTCTGGAGACACCTTAGGAAGACAGAGGTCCCCCAGGAATGACCTTATGCCGTCTAGAGTAGGCTGAGGAGTTGTCACATCCTTTTTCAAATTATACAAGTTTTCGTAATAAGATGCAAAGACTTCTACAATTTTAGTTGGGTCACATACTATTTTTCCCTTTCTGTCCCTCATGGAGACCGTCATTGTTTTAAAATTTCTTTTTTTGAGTCTATTGGCCAAGAGCTTACCTGCTCTATCCCCCGCTGCATAGTACCTGGTTTTCATTTTCCGCAGGCCGATTTCATGTTGCCTGAGTAGTAAAGCTCTCAGATTAGTTCTCAAGGTCAGGATTCGGGAAAGAAGGGAGGCACATGGTGAGATCTTATTAATATTTTCAAGTTTTCGAATCTCATCTAGCCATTCCCGTCTCAGATGGTCTCTATTTTTTTTTTCAATCGCTGCTTTTTGCAAAAGTAGGCCCCTCAAAACGGCCTTATGTGCGTACCATAATGAGTCATCTGGAACCCCTTGGTTGTCATTGAGAGCAAAGTATTCTTGAATCTTGTTCTCGATATCATTGCGCACTTCAGGGTTCAGGGCTCACAATGAGACCCGGTCTGAGGCGCCATCGACGTTGCGCTCCTCCTCCATGACCCAGTCCAAGCTCCAAGGTGACTGGAGCATGATCAGACCAGCTAATGACTCCAATCTCTGAGGCCAAACAGGTCTCAAGAGCCACATCATTGACCAGAAACAGGTCAATTCTGGAGTAAGTACCATGCACGCTGGAGAAGAAGGAATAATCCCTCTCCTCCGCGTGATGGTACCTCCAAATATCATGCAGGTGAAACTCCCTCACTAAGTAGTCCAGGGAGCCACCTCTCCTGGGAACAGTAGAGGAGGAGTCCAGACGCCCGTTCACAACCATATTAAAATCGCCACAGATGATTAACTTGCCTTTCACGACTGTGCGGAGTTTTCCGAACACTGACCTGAGAAATTTAATTTGTCCCGAATTCGGGGCGTAAATGTTTACAATTGTATGTAAGGAGCCAGCTATTTCACAAACCAACATGAGGTATCGACCCGCAGGGTCCGATATCACCTCCTGCATCTGAAATTGAAGGGTTTGTTTCACTAAGATAGACACTCCTGCCTTTTTTTTGTCTGGGTGATTAGCATGAAAAATATGGGGAAAATCATTTCCACCTATTCTGTGGTTGTCCCCTTTTAGGAGATGAGTTTCCTGTATGCATATGAGTTCGGCGGAGGCTGTTCTCGCCTCCCTCCAAAGAAAGGATCGCTTTGCAGGTGAATTCAGCCCTTTGACATTCAGAGACAGAATTCGGAATGATGGGGGACCCATGGCAACAGACGCCCTACCAACAATCAGCTCAGGGATACGAGGAGTGGGAAGGGAGTCAGGAAGGGCCGTGGGCAAGAGTTAACTAAAAAAGAGAGGGAGGAAGGGAAGAGAAAGAGAAGTATAGAGAAGGGGGGAAAGATTTAAAATGTGTGATGAGGAAAGGGGTTGAGAAAGAGAACTGTTTTTTTTTTTTTCTTACAACAAATACAATTACACACAGAAATGTAAACAATAAAGCCCAGATGAAAATAGGCAGACTGGGCAGATTGGGGGGAAAACGGAGAACCTTGCGAGGACCCGGCTCAGATCACTGCACGAGCGCCCAGCCAGATCCTGATCCCAAGGAACTCCGTACCGGCCTAACCGAGTAGACCGGAGCTTCAACTAGAGGAAGCAACAATAACAAGGGAGCAAATCCTACACCACCGACTTGCCGCTGGATATTAATTGTTCATGTATCACCCCGATTTCCTGAGGAGCCTCCGCTCCCCCCGTCCTTGTCAGCCATCTGAGGGGAGCTAGATAACCTCACACATCTTGACGCTCACATACACTCCAACGCCATTTTACCGTTATCATCGATATCCTCACTGCACAACACAGACAATGCCACAGCACTCACCACCACTAGACAGAATTACTTCATTACCATCATATCCTCTTTGTCCCACAACCCAGGTAGTTATTCAACACATTTAACTCCCTCCTCCGCTCTCCACTGCCCCCTCCTACTTCTCGTATCTCTGCAGAAGACTTTGTAACACATTTCACCAGCAAGATTGATCAGATCAGACAAGTCTTTGCTGCCCAACCACCACAATCCCTATGTATTCCAGAACACTCCCCTCCCCCACTAATCCTCATCCCCTCCATCACTGAAGGAGAACTTGCACACTTCCTCTCCAGAACGCACCTCACCACTTGTGCATTGGACTCCATCCCACTTCGTCCCCAACCTCACCACCACACTTATCCCAGCCCTAACCCACCTTTTCAACCTATCACCAACTTCTGGTACCTTTCCTTCCACTTTCAAACACGCAACAATTACACCTATCTTAAAGAAGCCATCCCTCGACCCCACCTCTACATACAGCTACCGGCCCATATCCCTGCTCCCGTTCACCTCCAAATTTTCGAAGACCATGTCCACACCGTACTCTCATCCCACCTCTCGTCTAACTGTTTCTTTGACAACCTTCAATCCGGCTTCCACCCCCACCACTCCACTGAAACTGCCTTGACCAAAGTTACAAACGACTTAAGGCCAAAGCTAACAGACATTTTTCCATCCTCCTCCTTCTAGCCCTGTCCTCTGCATTCGACACCGTAAACCACTGTCTCCTATTACAGATCCTCTTTTCCCTTGGTATCACAGACCTTGCCCTCTTCTGGATCTCCTACCTCTCCAACCACACATTTAGTGTCTCCCACTCCCACACAACCTTCTCGACCCATCGCCTTTCTGTTGGGGTCCCTCAAGGCTCTGTCCTGGGGCCCGTCCTTTTTTCAGTCTGTACTTTTGGTCTGAGACAACTCAACTCATAAAGTCCCATGGCTTCCAGTATCACCTGTACGCTGATGACACTCAGATCTATCTCTCTGGCCAGATGTCACCTCTCTGCTGTCCAGAATCCTGGAGTGTCTATCAGCCATATAATCCTTCTTCTCCTCTTGCTTCCTAAAACTCAATGTAGACAAAACCGAACTCATCATCTTTCCTCCATCTCGCACACCTTCTTTACCAGATCTGTCATAATAAATTACATCACCACCTCCTGCCGCCTCCAGCTCAAAAATATTTCCAGAATCCGTCCATTCCTCAACCCTCAATATGCCAAACTACTAGTGCATGCCCTCATAATCTCCCGTCTCAACTACTGCAACCTCCTCCTCTGTGGCCTCCCTGTTAACACTCTTGCACTTCTCCAATCTGTCCTCAACTCTGCTGCCTAAGTAATCCACCTCTCTCCTCGCTATTCCTCCACTTCTCCCCTCTGTTAATCCCTCCAATGGCTCCCAATTCACCAGTGTATCCAATTCAAACTACTAACATTGACCTACAAAGCCATCCACAATCTGTCCCCCCCCCCATATATCTCTGAACTATTCTCCCGATATCATCCAACTCGTAATCTTCAATCCTCCCAAGACCTTCACCTTTCCTCCACACTTGTACGCTCCTCATCTAACCGCATGCAAGACTTCTCCCGAGCATCCCCCATTCTCTGGAAATCTGCACCTCAAAACGTCCGACTGTCCCCCACACTCGGAACCTTCAAGTGGATCCTGAAAACCCATCTATTCAGAACAGTCTACAACCTGCAATGACCACGGTGCCACCTCACCATCATTGGACCTGGTGCTCCACCACTATTGGACCCTGCGCACCACCACCATTGGACCCGGCGCACCACCAGAGCAGACCCAACCTACTTTCTCTCTCCCCATTGCCCTGTAGAATGTAAAATCGCAAGGGCAGGGTTTTTTCTCCCTTTTGTATTGGTCTGTCACTGTTAGCTTGTTCATTGTATTTTTAACTTGTTTGTATGTAACACTTTCTCATGTACAGTACCATGGAATGAATAGTTCTCTATAAATAAATAATAATGTAGACATTAATGGTACTGCTTTGAAACCGCTCCATTTATTGTGCAGCAGCCCCTGCCAAGCACTGCAGAGCAGCTCTCGTTATCGGGAGATCCCACACTTACTCGATATTGATGACTCCCCTAGGTCACCTCGAGAGAACAAGTGCTGTTCTGCTGTACTTGACAGCGGCTGCTACACAATAATAAGGTTGTGCAGAACAGGCTTGTTCCATGTTCCATCCGTCTGGAGCCTCTACCTGATAGTGTCAGATCCCACCGAGCTGATCAGTCAATCTGTGTCTTGTGACAGGACAACACCTTTTCCTTTTATAAAAGGCTCCTAGCTTCTTTCACATACAGCTCCAATCATGAGTGCACATAGGAATAGCGGTAGGGTCGATCACAAACCGAAAGAGAACGGACCAAGACATGACTAGGGATCTGAAGATTGTGGAACCTTTCACTCCAGAGTTATACTAATTTATATATACTTTATTATATTATTATTTTTAACTCAACAACTCCTTTGGTAAGTGTAGGGGGGACAATTACTTTTCTAATGAATCTGTGAAAGACAATGCCATGCACTATACATTAGTATCCACGAGACTTTGGGAGATTTTCCTGTTCTTTTTTGCTTAGATGGAAACTCCGCGCTCCACCAGGCAGCAGCATATAGGATACCTTGTATATCTTCTTGTTCTTTTTGCTTCTTTCAAGGCCTCTTAATCCCTTGTTGCTGTAGAATAAAGATTTTATATCCTACTTTTGTCAACAGTGGGAGCTATATCCAATTATTAATAACACAGCAGGAGAAAAAAAAAAGTTTTGAGCTTTTACTGGGAAGCAGCCAATGCGTTTCTTGAGGGAGCCGTTATTTCATACTCAATATCTAAGCGAAGAGAAACTACGCAGTCAATAATGAACAGTGAGGCGGTGGATTGTGCTTGGTGATAAATGGCAAATTCTGCATGGATATCCAGCCCTAAATATCATTTATAGAAGTAAGCCCCTATATAACAGCTTCAAATGAACAGTCATTTTTATGTTGGCCCGTAATTCTGTGCAGAGCACAGTTGGCTTACAAGGGACGGATTACGGGAGATACGTAAAACATGATTAGGGCCTTCTGCTGATAAACAGTTAGAAATGGGTAACTATGCAATAACTGCATGATCGGAGTTGTTTTTCCTTCTGCCGACTACATGACAAGATAAAGGAAGGAGTTTTAGAGTAATTTATAGCAGGAGTGCACAACCCACGAGCTGCACTGTCTCTAGTTGTGGCCCTCATACTGCGAGCAGATACATGGCTCGTCACACCGGCAGATGGCCAGCCATGTCTACCGGAGTCTGTAGGTGAGCTCAAATTAGTGGTGGAACATTGACCCATGTAAAAGTACCTGTGCTGCCGATAATATGATGCTGTATGGAGAAGGAACAATTATATTAATGATCATTCTGTCCCCAACATTCTTCGATAGACCTGTGCAAGCAGGCTGCTAAATTAGCAGCTATAGACTTGTGATATAATCGAACGGAACTCAATAAGATGCACTGACAGGCTGAAATCAGCACATCTAAACTACTTTCAGCCCGGTGACGCTGCAATGTTTATACCATTTCTCTGCTAAATCATTTAAAGGGATTGTCTACCGCTCAAACAACCCCTTCTCAGTCTGTTTGTTTCCCAGTTTTAAAATAATTACACCTACACTCACTTCCGGTGCCAGCGCCATTCCAGCGTTGTCGGCACTGCCTCTCCTGGGGTCACTTAACCGTTTGCATGCAGTGGTCCCTGAAGACAATCAGTAGTCACTTCACTCTCCCCGCCTTTAGACAAATCGCTTGCAGTGACCGTGTGACGCAAGACTGTTAAGCGATACCAGTAGAGACAGTGCTGTCACCGCTGCAAAAGTATCGGCACCAGTGGTGAGTATAGGTGTTTTTTTAAAAGGGATGTCGGTACAGGGCTGCTGTTTAACCAAGAGTCAATATCAGATCAGTCCATGTAGTGTATTGATTTATTAAGTCAACGTGTTTCGAAGCCACCACAAGCTTCTTCCTCAGGACAAATCACAAGCCCACTGACTGATTACAAGATTGTAGACATCTGTGATGCTAATTAGTGGGCACTAATGTCCCTTTTGCCACATTATTTTCAGGGGTATCATCGTTTCTATCCAGGCCGGTTTCATGAGTTTAATTTTTTGTTTAAATTCTGTGGTAGCAGCGGTGTAAGGGAATTTCTGACTTTAATTTGTTAATTTTCATAGATATTTTATTTATTATTACTTTTGTCAGATTCAAGTTATTTCTTTGACCATTGTGGGTTTTTCTTTCATTAAACGAGGGGCACCAACAATTTTGACCACGTGTGTAACCTAAAACATGCATTTAGTCAGGACCCAGGTCAGGATATGTAATGAAATATACTTTTGAAGTCACAAAACACGTAGGATGTATTTATGTATAAAGTGTATCGAGGCATCAGGTGTGATAAGAGTTTTTAGCTTTTGATAACACATTCTCCATTCTAGCTGCTGTTTTCTCCATTGGAAATGGGTGTAGGGATTGTTTTCCATTTGTGATTGAAGGTTTATGAATGACCTTTTTTATTTAGCAGAGTCTGTTTCTTTGCAGGTTGTGGGATATTGAATGTGGAGCGTGTTTACGAGTTCTGGAGGGACACGAGGAGCTGGTCCGATGTATTCGCTTTGACAACAAGAGGATAGTCAGTGGAGCGTATGATGGGTACGTCCGGTCTTTTATAGTCATTAGCAGGTGATCGGAAGTTAGAGTAGTTCCCTACAGCATCACATCACGGTGAAATGTCTTTGTCAACCATTCAAAATTTGCATAAGAGAGTGATCTTCTAGAGCAGAGGTCCCCAACTCCAGGCCTCGAGGGCCGCCAACAGTGCAGGTTTTCAGGATTTCCTTAGTATTGCACAGGTGCTAATGTGATCATCTGCACAGGTGATGATTCCAAGCCCTGTGCAATACTAAGGAGATCCTGAAAACATGACCTGTTGGCGGCCCTCGAGGCCTGGAGTTGGGGACCTCTGTTCTAGAGGGATGGTCCTATAATAAAATAAGAAAAGTGGTCCTTCTCAAAGATGCTCTAAAGGTTTAAGAGCAAGTGTGTCAATAGATTATACGATATAAATGTCAGACATTATTAAATAGTTCATAGACCTGAGGAGGATGGTGTACTTACTTTGAAAATGATGTAACAATAGCTGTATAATCCTTTTTTGAATGTTTCACCCATCGGATATTGAAATGCTCAGTTTAACAGGATTATGTAGGTTTTCTGGAAAGTAAGTACACCAGTCTCTTCCACTCTGATCGATCTCTTTAATAATGTATGCAGATCCTGTTGTGAAATCTGGAGGTATTGCTCAGTAACTCTCTAGACACCTCTGGAAGCGGCTTATCTTTCATCACATCAAAGGATCGGGCATGTGGAAATTCATGGATGGACTTGACAAATAAGCAGAAGAGTACAAGCAGAGGATTGTATCCAAACACAAAATAAAACCTAACTATTAATAGAAGCTCTGCTCAAACAGCACATAGGTGCAAAACCATAATAAACAACTAAGGCCCCTTTCACATCAGTGGTAATCGCTGATCACGGCAGTTGCAATGAAAAAAACGCAACTGCCGCGATTACCACATAACGGCTGCACCTGCAGTTCACTTGTGGCAAGCCCCATGCAATGTCTATGGGGCTTGCGGCAAGTGCGGTACAGTTGCGGTTTCAGCACTTGCCGCAGATGCAGCCGCGAAAAAACCGCGGTCAGCTGCGGTTTTCTCGCGGCTGCATCTGCCGCAAGTGCCGAAACCGCACTTGCCGCACCTGCCGCACACTT
>JARQOC010002747.1:0-22212 GCA_033576535.1 Allobates femoralis | reverse complement strand
AAAGGTATACGTACACCAGTCTGGGATGTAAGGACAGGAGATTAGGATTTTAGTCCCAAACCCTGTATAAGGTATGACGTAAACCCCGCCCGGTGAGTTAAGTCAAAGGATTAGGTTTTTAGTCCTAACCTGATCAAGGATGCTCACCACGGTGCTTAATCACAGGAGATTAGGATTTTAGTCCCAACCGGGATCAAGGAATACAAACCCCAGTCGGTGACGTAGAGGTACAGGAATAAGATTTTATCCCCTAACCTGTATCAAGGTATGACGACACCATCTTTTTGATGTAGAGGTCAAAGGGGGTTAGGTTTTTTGCCCCTAACCGTTCAATATGCGTCCCCCATCGGTGACTTTAATCACGGGAGTTGGGATTTTAGTCCTAACCTTTTTCAAGGTATAAGAACACCGTCGGTGATGTAAAGGTACAGGAGTTAAGATTTTACCCTCCCTGTACAAGGTTGGTACACCAGTGGGGTGACTGTAATCACAGGAAAAGGGGTTTTATCCCTAACTTTTAACAAGGTATGAGTACACAGTCAGGTGACTTTTAGTCACAGGAGATTAGGATTTTAGTCCCTAACCTGTATCAAGGTATGACGTACACCAGTCAGGTGACTGTTCAGATCACAGGAGATTAGGATTTTAGTCCCTAACCTGTATCAAGGTATGACGTTACACCAGTCTGGTGACTGTAGAGGTCACAGGAGATTAGGATTTTAGTCCCTAACCTGTATCAAGGTATGACGTACACCAGTCGGTGACTGTAGAGTCACAGGAGATTAGATTTTAGTCCCTAACCTGTATCAAGGTATGACGTACACCAGTCAGGTGACTGTTCAGAGGTCACAGGAGATTAGGATTTTAGTCCCTAACCTGTATCAAGGTATGACGTACACCAGTCTGGTGACTGTAGAGGTCACAGGAGATTAGGATTTTAGTCCCTAACCTGTATCAGGTATGACGTACACCAGTCAGGTGACTGTTCAGATCACAGGAGATTAGGATTTTAGTCCCTAATCTGTATCAAGGTATGACGTTACACCAGTCTAGGTGACTGTATCAGGTCACAGGAGATTAGGATTTTAGTCCCTAACCTGTATCAAGGTATAACGTACACCAGTCTGGTGACTGTAGAGGTGACAGGAGATTAGCATTTTAGTCCCTAACCTGTATCAATGTATGACGTATACCAGTCTGGTGACTGTAGAGTCACAAGAGATTAGGATTTTAGTCCCTAACCTGTATCAAGGTATGACGTACACCAGTCTGGTGACTGTAGAGGTCACAGGAGATTAGGATTTTAGTCCCTAACCTGTATCAAGGTATGACGTACACCAGTCTGGTGACTGTAGAGGTCTCAGGAGATTAGGATTTTAGTCCCTAACCTGTATCAAGGTGTGACGTACACCAGTCAGGTGACTGTTCAGATCACAGGAGATTAGGATTTTAGTCCCTAACCTGTATCAAGGTAGGACGTACACCAGTCTGGTGACTGTAGAGGTCACAGGAGATTAGGATTTTAGTCCCTAACCTGTATCAAGGTAGTGACGTACACCAGTCAGGTGACTGTTCAGATCACAGGAAATTAGGATTTTTAGTCCCTAACCTGTATCAAGGTATGACGTACACCAGTCAGGTGACTGTTCAGATCACAGGAGATTAGGATTTTAGTCCCTAACCTGTATCAAGGTATGACGTACCGCGTGACTGTAACAGAATTAGGATTTAGTCTAACTGTATCAAGGTATGCGTACACCAGTCTGTGACGTAGAGTCACAGGATTAGGATTTTAGTCCTAACGTATCAAGTAACGTAACACCAGTGATGTAATCAAGGATTAGAGTTTATCCAACCTGTATCAGGTATGGTACATTGGTGAGTAGAGTCACAGGAGATTAGGATTTTTAGTCCTAACCTGTATCAAGGTATGACGTACACCAGTCTGGTGATGTAGAGGTGACAGGAGATTAGGATTTTAGTCCCTAACCTGTATCAAGGTATGACGTACACCAGTCTGGTGACTGTAGAGGTCATAGGAGATTAGGATTTTAGTCCCTAACCTGTATCAAGGTATGATGTTCACCAGTCTGGTGACAGTAGAGGTCACAGGAGATTAGGATTTTAGTCCCTAACCTGTATCAAGGTATGACGTACACCAGTCTGGTGACTGTAGAGGTGACAGGAGATTAGGATTTTATTCCCTAACCTGTATCAAGGTATGAAGTACACCAGTATGGTGACTGTAGAGGTCACAGGAGATTAGGATTTTAGTCCCTAACCTGTATCAAGGTATGACGTACACCAGTCTGGTGACTGTAGAGGTCACAGGAGATTAGGATTTTAGTCCCTAACCTGTATCAAGGTATGACGTACACCAGTCTGGTGACTGTAGAGGTCACAGGAGATTAGGATTTTAGTCCCTAACCTGTATCAAGGTATGACGTACACCAGTCAGGTGACTGTTCAGATCACTGGAGATTAGGATTTTAGTCCCTAACCTGTATCAAGGTATGACGTACACCAGTCTGGTGACTGTAGAGGTCACAGGAGATTAGGATTTTAGTCCTTAATCTGTATCAAGGTATGACGTACAACAGTCAGGTGACTGTTCAGATCACAGGAGATTAGGATTTTAGTCCCTAACCTGTATCAAGGTATGACGTACACCAGTCTGGTGACTGTAGAGGTCACAGGAGATTAGGATTTTAGTCCCTAACCTGTATCAAGGTATGACGTACACCAGTCAGGTGACTGTTCAGATCACAGGAGATTAGGATTTTAGTCCCTAACCTGTATCAATGTATGACGTACACCAGTTGGTGACTGTTCAGATCACAGGAGATTAGGATGTTAGTCCCTAACCTGTATCAAGGTATGACGTACACCAGTCTGGTGAATGTAGAGGTCACAGGAGATTAGGATTTTAGTTCCTAACCTGTATCAAGGTATGAGGTACACCAGTCTGGTGAGTGTAGAGGTGACAGGAGATTAGGATTTTAGTCCCTAACCTGCATCAAGGTATGACGTACACCAGTCTGGTGACTGTAGAGGTCACAGGAGATTAGGATTTTAGTTCCTAACCTGTATCAAGGTATGACGTACACCAGTCTGGTGACTGTAGAGGTGACAGGAGATTAGGATTTTAGTCCCTAACCTGTATCAAGGTATGACGTACACCAGTCTGGTGACTGTAGAGGTCACAGGAGATTAGGATTTTAGTTCCTAACCTGTATCAAGGTATGACGTACACCAGTCTGGTGACTGTAGAGGTGACAGGAGATTAGGATTTTAGTCCCTAACCTGTATCAAGGTATGACTTACACCAGTCTGGTGACTGTAGAGGTCACAGGAGATTAGGAGTTTAGTCCCTAACCTGTATCAAGGTATGACGTACACCATTCTGGTGACTGTAGAGGTGACAGGAGATTAGGATTTTAGTCCCTAATCTGTATCAAGGTATGACGTACACCAGTCTGGTGACTGTAGAGGTCACAGGAGATTAGGATTTTAGTCCCTAACCTGTATCAAGGTATGACGTACACCAGTCAGGTGACTGTTCAGATCACAGGAGATTAGGATTTCAGTCCCTAACCTGTATCAAGGTATGACGTACACCAGTCAGGTGACTGTTCAGATCACAGGAGATTAGGATTTTAGTCCCTAACCTGTATCAAGGTATGACGTACACCAGTCTGGTGACTGTAGAGGTCACAGGAGATTAGGATTTTAGTCCCTAACCTGTATCAAATTATGACGTACATGTCTCTATCCAGGGACAATGTGGAGCCTCCCAATTTTGGATGCCCTGGCCAGAGGGCAATACTACAATACACCCACTTGAGGTTTACATGCCCTCCTGCATGTCTGTATCCAGGGTCATTGTTGAACCTCCCAATTTTTGGCTGCCCTGCCAAAGGGCAATACTACAATACACCCACTTGAGGGTTACAGGCCCTACTACATGTCTGTATGCATGGGTCATTGTTGAACCTCCCAATTTTTGGCTGCCCTGGCCAAAGGGCTATACCAAAAAACACCCACTTGAGGGTTACAGGCCCTTCTACATGTCTGTATGCATGGGTCATTGTTGAACCTCCCAATTTTTGGCTGCCCTGGCCAAAGGGCTATACTACTATACACCCACTTCAGGTTTACAGGTCCTCCTGCATGTCTGTATCCAGGGTCATAGTTGAACCTCCCAATTTTTGGCTGCCCTGCCAAAGGGCAATACTACAATACACCCACTTGAGGTTTACAGGCCCTCCTGCATGTCTGTATGCATGGGTCATTGTTGAAAATGACAATTATTGGCTTCCCTGGCCAAAGGGCTATACTACTATACACCCACTTCAGGTTTACAGGCCCTCCTGCATGTCTGTATCCAGGGTTATAGTTGAACCTCCCAATTTTTGGCTGCCCTGCCAAAGGGCTATACTACAATACACCCACTTGAGGGTTACAGGCCCTCCTGCATGTCTGTATCCAGGGTCAATGTTGAACCTCCCAATTTTTGGCTGCCCTGCCAAAGGGCAATACTACAATACACCCACTTGAGGGTTACAGGCCCTCCTGCATGTCTGTATCCAGGGTCATAGTTGAACCTCCCAATTTTTGGCTGCCCTGCCAAAGGGCAATACTACAATACACCCACTTGAGGGTTACAGGCCCTCCTGCATGTCTGTATCCAGGGTCATTGTTGAAACTCCCAATTTTTGGCTGCCCTGCCAAAGGGCAATACTACAATACACCCACTTGAGGGTTACAGGCCCTACTACATGTCTGTATGCATGGGTCATTGTTGAACCTCCCAATTTTTGGCTGCCCTGGCCAAAGGGCTATACTACTATACACCCACTTCAGGTTTACAGGCCCTCATGCACGTCTCTATCCAGGGGCATTGGTGAACCTCCAAATTTTGGACTGCCCTGGCAAAGGAAAATACTACAAATGGGCACATTATTTCAAGACAGGGCTTCATGTACGTCTCTTCTCAGGGACATCGGAGTGCCGCACAATGTTTTCACGTAAAATCTTTCATGTAATCACAAAAAGTGACATACACCAGCTGTATCTCACTATTGGGTATGTGCCCTTAACATTTCCTCCCTAAATATTCATTTTGGTATCATTTTGGAAGGTTTTCTGGTGACTACGTAAAATTGGCGTGTAACTCGGACAAGATTGTTCACAGCTGTGACTTTTGAGTGAGAAATGCTTCCAGGGGTCTTCCCCATGGTGTTGCCATGTCATTTGAGCACTCTTCTGAGACTTTTGTGACAATTTTAGGGTTTTTCCATGCTGCTGCAGTCATTTCATAAAATACTTGTGTCTCCCATAGGATAACATTGGGCTCGGTACTCGGGCCGAGTACACGAGTATCTCGGGATGCTCGGCCCGAGCTTCGAGCACCCGAGCATTTTAGTACTCGCTCATCACTACACAGAATCAATGTACAAAATACAATGTAATAGATAAAGCAAATAAAAAGGTGACCCTGCTCAAAAGAGCTTACAATCTACAACGGGATAGGGGTTACACAAGGCGCAGAGACTTATCACACTGATGATCCAGGCATCTTGAGGAAATGGGTGATAGAAATAAAGTTACATGAATGGTCATCAGACAATCTGTGTAGAGCTTTTGGGTTTGGTGGAGTTTGAAGAAGAGTTATGTCGAGAGAGATGGTGAATAGGCTATATACAGTACAAAGGAATTTTGTTAGGGAGCATGATAGGTCGCCTTAAAAAGATGTGTTTTTAGGGAGCGCCTGAAGCCATGCAAGTTTTGGATGGTCCTGATTTCTTAGGGTAGAGTATTCCAGAGAATTGGTGTAGCTTGGAAATAGTCTTGGAGCTGGGAGTGGGAGGATCGGAGTAGTACAGATGTTAGTCGAAGATCATTTGTAGAACGTAGAGAACGGGTGGGGTGATAGACAGAGATGAGAGACGTAGGGAGATGCTGCATTGTGAAGAGCTTTGTGTGTGAGAACAAGCAATTTAAACTTGATTCTGTAGTGTATGGGCAGCCATTGCAGTGACTGGCACCATGCGGAGGCATCTGAGTAACGATTGGCCAGATAGGTGATCCTGGTGCTGCATTAAGGATGGACTGGAGAGGGGAAAGTTTAGAGAAGGGGAGGCCAATTAATAGAGAATAGTAGTAACCAAGGTGGAAGTGGATTAGGGCCACGGTGAGGGTTTTTGTTGTTTCCATGGTGAGAAAGGGGCAGACCCTAGAGATGTTCTTCAGGTGTAAGCGACAAGAGTGGACCAGAGATAGTGTGTGGAAGGTGAAGGAGAGATCGGTGTCAAACATAACACCCAGACAGCGAGCCTGCTGCTTAGGCGTTATCGTAGTGCCGCACACTGAGATGTCAGATTTAGGGAGGTTAGTGGAGGGCGGGAGCAAGAGAAGTTCAGTTTTGGAAAGGTTGACTTTTAAGTAGAGAGCAAATATGATGTTGGAAACTGCAGATAGAGAATCATTTGTGTCCTTTAAAATCGCAGGAGTAAGGTCAGGGGCTGAAGTGTATAATTGTGTGTCGTCAGCATAGAGTTGGTACTGGAAGCCAAATCTGCTGATGGTGTGTCCAATCAGGGCCGTGTAGAGAGAGAAGAGTCCAAGGACTGAACCCTGGGGGACCACAATAGTTAGAGGAAGAAGGGAGGAAGTTGAACCAGCAAATGATATACTGAAAGAACGGTCAGAAAGATAGGAAAAGAGCCAGGAGAGAGCAGTGTCCTTGATACCAATGGAGTGCAGCATAGAGAGTAGAAGATGGTGGTCAACAGTGTCAAAAGCTGCAGAGAGGTCAAGAAGAATAAGCAGAGGGTGGTCACCATTACATTTTGCTGTCAGAAGGTCATTGGTCACTTTGATGAGGGCTGTTTCTGTAGAGTGAAGGGGATGGAAGCCAGACTGTAATGGATCTAGAAGTGAGTTAGTGGAGAGGTAACGGGTGAGGAGGGAGTAGACCAGGTGCTCCAAGAGTTTAGAGATGAAGGGGAGATTGGAGAATGTTCTGTAGTTATTTGAGCAGGAAGGGTCGAGAGAAGTTTTCTTTAGTTGTGGAGTAATGATAGAATGTTTGAAGGAGGAGGGGAAGATGCCAGAAGAGAGGGAGAGATTGAAGATTTTGGTTAGGTGAGTGGTGACCACCGGAGAGAGAGACTAGAGTAGGTGTGAGGGAATGGGGTCAGCCGTGCATGTTGGATGAGAGGAAGAGAGGAGCCTGGCAACTTCTTCTTCTGTAACTGATCAAATGTGGAAAGTGAGTCGGAGAAGATGTGGGGAAGAATGGGTGTAGCAGCACTTGGGGGCTGGGAGCTGATTTCCTGGCAGATGTTTTCTATTTTCTCCATAAAGTAAGAGGCTAGATCATCAGCACAGAGGTCAGTGATGGGAGCCTGCAGTTTAGGACTGAGGAGAGAGTGAAAGGGGTCAAAGGTTTGTTTTTGATTATTGGATAGTGAGGAGATCAGAGTGGTGAAGTAGGTTTGTTTGTCAAGGTGAAGGGCAAAGTTGTAGGTTTTTAGTATAAATTTATAGTTGATAAAGTCTTCTGGTGAGTGAGTTTTCCTCCATAGGCGTTCAGCACTCCTAGAGTGCTTCTGAGAGTGTTATTGTAGTGATTTACTGCCAGATCTGGACAGGAGAATAATGAGATTGGGGACAGTGATGAGATGAAAGAGTCTGTGAGTATATGAGGGTTAATGGCCTGTAGATTTCTAGATGTTTGATAGGTGGGCTATGGTGAATGAGGGTTAGTGAGCATGAAGGAGAGAATGTTATGGTCAGAGAGGGGAGGAGATGAATTACCTAGGGAGGAGGTTGAGCAGAGTCGGGTAAAGACTAGTGATGGGCGAATCCTAAATTACTCGGAATCGCTTGACTCTAGCGAGTCCGAGCCCGGGACTCGCTACTCGTTGCGAGTCTAGCGAGTCCATTGTTAATGAATGGGGAAGCGAGTAATAGCGAGTAGTGTGAGATTTACAAATCGCAGATGTGTCTCGGAAGCTTCAGCCTGAAGCAATCCTAGTTTTGTCATTTATTTGCATTGGACTCGTTTACTTTGCAACTGTAATCGCTGGGAGACTCGCACAGATAAGAGTCCTGTCTTCTCTGTGTTCTGGCTGCCACAGCTCCAGGGTCCTAGAGCCCGCCTGCTGCCTGATGTAGCAGTGCTGAGATTGTTCTCAGTCTGCTCATTCCCTGTGTACAGACATGAATGTCTGTGCACAGAGATGATGTAGCAGAGCTGAGATTGTTCTCAGTCTGCTCATCCCTAGACATCTATATCTATGCACAGGGATGAGCAGAGAGGACATCGCGTTTTGGACTGCGTCAGACGGAAGAGGATTTTTTTAATTAAAGATGGAGTCTCTAATGGCTTTTTTTTTTATTTCTAATAAAAAAATTTCTCTGTGTTGTGTTTTTTTTTAAAACAATTTAATAGAAATTCATGGCGGTCATGTCTAAATATTGGCGTGACCGCCATAAATTTCGGGCTTAGGGCCAGCTGATAATACAAAGCTGGCCCTAACCCCTTTATTACCCAGCGTTCCACCGCCACCAGGGCCGCTGGAAGAGCGGGGTTCAGCGCCAGAGGATGGCGCTTCAATAAACGCGCCATCTTCTGGGGCGGCTGCGGGCTGCAATTTGCAGCGGGGGGTGCCCAGAAAGCTTGGGCATCCCTGCGCTGCGGATTCCAGCCCCCAGCTGCTTAGCTGTACCTGGCTAGAAATAGAAATTGCGCGGAGCCCCACGCATTTTTTTTAAATTATTTCATGAAATTCTGAGATTCTGACTCTGAGATTCTGACTCTGACTCTCTGAGATTCTGACTCTGACTCTGACTCTCTGAGATTCTGAGATTCTGACTCTGACTCTCTGAGATTCTGACTCTGACTCTCTGAGATTCTGACTCTGACTCTCTGAGATTCTGACTCTGACTTTCTGAGATTCTGACTCTGACTCTCTGAGATTCTGACTCTGACTCTCTGAGATACTGACTCTGACTCTCTGAGATACTGACTCTGACTCTGACTCTCTGAGACTCTGAGATTCTGAGATTCTGACTCTGACTCTCTGAGATTCTGACTCTGACTCTCTGAGATTCTGACTCTGACTCTCTGAGATTCTGACTCTGACTCTGAGACTCTGAGATTCTGACTCTGACTCTGAGACTCTGAGATTCTGACTCTGACTCTGAGACTCTGAGATTCTGACTCTGACTCTCTGAGACTCTGAGATTCTGACTCTGACTCTGACTCTCTGAGACTCTGAGATTCTGACTCTGACTCTCTGAGATTCTGAGACTCTGAGATTCTGACTCTGACTCTCTGAGATTCTGACTCTGACACTCTGAGATTCTGACTCTGACTCTCTGAGATTCTGACTCTGACTCTCTGAGATTCTGACTCTGACTCTCTGAGATTCTGACTCTGAGACTCTGAGATTCTGACTCTGAGACTCTGAGATTCTGACTCTGACTCTGAGACTCTAAGATTCTGACTCTGACTCTCTGAGATTCTGACTCTGACTCTCTGAGACTCTGAGATTCTGAGATTCTGACTCTGACTCTCTGAGATTCTGACTCTGACTCTCTGAGATTCTGACTCTGACTCTCTGAGATTCTGACTCTGACTCTCTGAGATTCTGACTCTGACTCTCTGAGATTCTGACTCTGACTCTCTGAGACTCTGAGATTCTGAGATTCTGACTCTGACTCTCTGAGATTCTGACTCTGACTCTCTGAGATTCTGACTCTGACTCTCTGAGATTCTGACTCTGACTCTCTGAGATTCTGACTCTGACTCTCTGAGATTCTGACTCTGACTCTTTGAGATTCTGACTCTCTGAGATTCTGACTCTCTGAGATTCTGACTCTCTGAGATTCTGACTCTGACTCTGACTCTCTGAGACTCTGAGATTCTGAGACTCTGAGATTCTGAGATTCTGACTCTGACTCTCTGAGATTCTGACTCTGACTCTCTGAGATTCTGACTCTCTGAGATTCTGACTCTCTGAGATTCTGACTCTCTGAGATTCTGACTCTGACTCTGACTCTCTGAGACTCTGAGACTCTGAGATTCTGAGACTCTGAGACTCTGAGATTCTGAGATTCTGACTCTGACTCTCTGAGATTCTGACTCTGACTCTCTGAGATTCTGACTCTGACTCTCTGAGATTCTGACTCTGACTCTTTGAGATTCTGACTCTTTGAGATTCTGACTCTCTGAGATTCTGACTCTCTGAGATTCTGACTCTCTGAGATTCTGACTCTGACTCTCTGAGACTCTGAGATTCTGAGACTCTGAGATTCTGAGATTCTGACTCTGACTCTCTGAGATTCTGACTCTGACTCTCTGAGATTCTGACTCTGACTCTCTGAGATTCTGACTCTGACTCTCTGAGATTCTGACTCTGACTCTGACTCTCTGAGATTCTGACTCTGACTCTCTGAGATTCTGACTCTGACTATGAGACTCTGACTCTGAGACTCTGACTCTGAAATTCATGAAATAATAAAAAAAAAAATGCGTGGGGCTCCGCGCAATTTCTATGTCTAGCCAGGTACAGCTAAGCAGCTGGGGGCTGGAATCCGCAGCGCAGGGATGCCCAAGCTTTCTGGGCACCCCCCGCTGCAAATTGCAGCCCGCAGCCGCCCCAGAAGATGGCGCGTTCATTGAAGCGCCATCCTCTGGCGCTGAACCCCGCTCTTCCAGCGGCCCTGGTGGCGGTGGAACGCTGGGTAATAAAGGGGTTAATACCAGCTTTGTTATACAAGCTGGTATTAAGCCCGAGATTCTTAATGTCAGGCCACGTTTGACCCAGCCACTAAGAATCTCCAATAAAGGGTTAAAAAAACACAGAGAAAAATTTTTATTTGAAATAAAAAAAAAGCCATTAGGGACTCCATCTTTAATTAAAAAAATCCTCTTCCGTCCGACGTAGTCCAAAACGCGATGTCCTCTCTGCTACATCCCCTGTGCATATATATAGATGTCTATGCACAGGGAATGAGCAGACTGAGAACAATCTCAGCACTGCTACATCATGTCTGTGAGGAGGCGGGCTCTAGGACCCTGGAGCTGCACAGAGAAGACAGCTGGACTCGGCTCCCAATGTAACAGCAGTTATTTGCGAGTTTCCCTGCTATCACTGGCACAGTAGCCGAGTTTAATGCAAACAATGGCAATCCTAGTTTTGTCAGCGTTTGCCTTTGATTTGCATTGGACTCGTGCGAGTAATTACTGGGAGACTCGCAGAGTACCGAGTCCTGCGAGTCCCTTACTACTCGCCGAGTAACGAGTCCTAGCGAGTAGATTCGCCCATCCCTAGTAAAGACCAGGTCAAGGATTTTACCATCCTTGTGTGTCTCTGAGGTTGAGAGCTGTGAAAGGCCAAGGGAGGTGGTTAGAGATAGTAGCTGGGATGCAGATGGGGAGATGGGGCTCTTTATGGGGATGTTAAAGTCTCCCAGAATGAGGGTTGGTAATGCTGAGAACATGAAATGTAGCAGCCATGCGGAGAAATGGTCGAGGAACTTGGTGAGTGACCCTGGGGGGCGGTATACCACTGCTACTCTGAGGGAAAGGGGATCGAAAATCCTAATGGTGTGAATCTCAAAAGAAGGGAATGAGAGTGATGGGGCTGGAGGGAAGACCTGGAAAGTACATTGTTGGGACAGGAGTAGGCCGACTCCACCACCATGTGATGAGCCCAGGGCTAGGGGTACTCGGATATCGGGCCTGGGTTTGATGGATTTAACAGGGGAAATCACGGGTGGTCGGGTTCCCGGTTCTGTGCCCTGGCTGTCATTTATTGGAGGGGGGGTAATATTTACAGGGGATAAAGAGTACGTGACGCCAAATATGGATCCCGGTAATTTGGGTACCGGCGCTGCAGGCCGGCTGCTGAGGTGATGGTGGGTGCAGCACAGTGTGGTCCAGCTCCCCACAGGTGGAGCTTTTACCTCAGAGCAGCGGTGATGGATGTTGCGAAGATGAGGGGAGTAGTTGCTCTCCGGTGAGATGCTGATGTTGCTGAACCCCTCCGGGCGCCGGCGGGAAGAAAGACAGAGACCAGTTCAACTTCAACTCCACTTTACTGGTACCGGTAGATGTTATTGAAGACATGGTACAGCTTGGTTTAACGGGTGATAGTTACCGGTTCAGGGTACCCCCTATGGAGTCTCCAGATGTACCTTTCTTTATGTCTTTCGGGGTCTTAGTCAGGACCTGCAGCTCTCTGACGCTCCCTTAGCCTGCTGGCCAAATCCAGTATTGCCAGAGGATAAGAAAGGAGCCCAGCTGCCCTAATTTATGTTGTATACTGCGACACGTGATGTGACGGGATGTATATATACCACCAGTTCCTGCCAGGAACATATATATACCTCAATCCAGTTACCCTCAGGCCCACAATATCACATAAATACAAAAGACGTTATGCTTCCACCACCGATCTCTTTAAGGTGGATGGGTCATGTGCTCTGGTAACGTATAAAAGCGGGGTTCTGTGTCAGATCGTCATAGGACAAGAAGAACGAAACTAGACATGTCATTGAATGCGCAAAAATGTGAATAATCTAAAAAAATGAATTATGTGTTTGTGGGATGAACGGGTCTTCTTAAATTTGACATTCACAAAACTATCCTTCAAGACAAAGAACTTTTTGGAGGGACAGCTAGAAGCTTTAGCTCTGCCTCAGGTATTTATTGCTCTGCATTTGTAAATAGTGGATAGGGGAGGGGGAGAGAGAGAGAGAGACCGTCCACCATTCCTAGGAGTAAGCTGCATATGACATGGGCTCCTGAAATCTTAACAATTTATACCTTGTAATGGGCAACCTGTAAGGCAGAACTTGGAATATACCGGCTCCATGAAAGGCAAAAGTGAGCAGAACTAAGATCCAACCAAGAAAGAAAAATAAAAACCAGGATAAAAGAGAAATTCAGATGATAAGGAAGATCTCCCCCACAGCATAGGCTTCAAGCAACAGAGACTACCAAAGCTGACCAACCCCAGAGCTGAACAGCAAGAGGTAAAACCATCTCTCTGCATCTCCAACCCTTATAGAACAAACCCTATAGAATCTCTCCAGAGAATAAGCACAATATCAAATAAGCAATATAGAAATGAACATTTTGGAGAATGAGAATTCCAGCATTATAACTGATCCCCCTGTAGAAATCAGCACTGCAGAGACAGCAGATGGCAGCACCTCACACAGTTCACAGATCAGGAAGATAACGTATCCTAGCAACATCAGTAACATCAAAGCCAAAAGAGCAATAAAACAATCATATATCACAGAGGAACCAGAAACTCTATTTGCAGATTTTACTGAGAAAGAAAACAGAAAGACAAATGACATCTTCTATACTGATCAGCCATATGCCTGGCACACAGCCGTGTGCAAATACTATAAAAACATTCTAAAAGGTGGCATCAGCAAGGGTCGACAAATCAGAGTAATAAACCCACAAGATGAGGATGTCTCACTCACAGTTAACCTATATCACTCAGGCACAATAGTCATACAGGGCAATGAGGATAACCTTCAGGAGTTTGAGGCAATTTTCCCTCATATTGAAGTCAAGGCCCAAACATATAAAGTAGTAAAGACAGCATGTAAGAAGAGTAATGGGCCCACACGTACTACAAAGAGGACCACCAGGGACCCCCCTGCAGCCCAAAGCCCTGATAATGCACTCCCCTCACTGGAGACCCTTAGAGAATGCCTGTCTCAGCTGGAAAGGGACTTCACACTGCTTAAAGAACAGATCCAAAGTCAGATAAACAACCCCACAGCTGTAGAGGTAACCAGACTGAAGTGTGAACTGGACTCAGTCGTGCAGGAAATCAAACATGAAATATTTGATTTAAAACAAGAAAATGCTAGATTGAAAGAACAAATAGCAAACCTAAAGAGCCAGACACCACCCTTAACACAGGAGACGGACCCAGGGAAGGAGATAGGTGAAGACACAATGAGAGCCAACAGCCACATCACCACTAACGCAAACAACTGCATGAACATTGAGAGCAAGTCAGAAAATAAGCAAGAAACACAGGATGAGCCAGAGCCAAGCATTAAACAACCCCCAAGTCAAAAGCAACAGCAACAGCAGAACACAACAACACAACAGAGCAACAAGCAGAACACAAACAGAAGCTCTCACCGGACCAGCCAACAACCACATCCTGATATAGTCCTGATTATAGACTCCAATGGAAGATACCTGAATACAAGACGACTCTTCCCTGGAAAAAGGGTTTCTAAAGTCCACTGTTCAACCATAGAGCAAGCAACAGCAGTAATTAATGACCCATATTTCACCAACCCAAACCACATCATCATACATACAGGCACCAACAATCTCGAGGACCAACACCAGCAGGTAGCAGGACAACTATACCAGCTAGCAAAGACCACACAACAAATCTTCCCCAGCAGTAAAGTTATCCTCTCGTCTCTGCTACCAAGAAAAGATTCACTCAAATACATCACCCAAGACGTCAACAGAGAGCTGGCAGCCAAGATCACCACAACGCTATACATCACCCTGGCACAACATCCCATCATAAACCACCACCACCTGCATGATGACAAACATCTCAATAACCAAGGAGTCAGCCTTTTTGCCCAAGAACTTAAAGACATAGTATTCCACAGAGTCCCCAGATCAAGAAACCATGCAAACTGAAAACCGGTAGAAAGATCACCAACAACTGACAGACCTAAAATGGAATACGCTCAGCAAACTGAAAACCGCAACAAGCATGTAAAACAAACCCATGAGAGACACAAGCCATGGAAGACACCACCTGCCCCACACAGAGTGAAGCAGAGCAGTGACCTGGCAGAAATAAAGACCATGCTCAGCTGTGTGTGCAAGGCACTCATGCGACTGGACCAATTACCTACAACAAGGTCACCAGTCAGAAACCCAAGATGTCCTATGCAGGGCAGCCCATTACAAGGTACACAGCTACACCATGTCAACCCTCATCATTTGTAGCTGGAACATCCAGGGCCTGAACGCTTCTGCCTTCGGATGTAAGACAAACGACCCAGACTTTAATCAGAGACTGAAAAACATTGATATACAGATCCTCCTTGAAACATGGACTAAAGCAAATAATGAATCCTACGTCCCCACCGGATACAGGGAATTCTCTGTCTCCGCCCTGAAAAACAAAAACATCAAACAGGGCCGGAGCTCAGGAGGAATATTAGTCTGGTACAAAGAGGAGCTCCATGAACATATCAGAGCCGTGAGGAGAGGAGACAGCCACATCTAGATAAGAATAATCCACTCCATCCTCACCTCACAGGCTGACATCTACCTGTGTGCAGCGTATGTAGCCCCTCCAGAGTCTCCATACTTCAATCCAGACAGCTTTGAGACCCTAAAAACTGAAGCTGCCCACTTCCAGACTCTGGGCAATGTTCTCATCTATGGAGATCTCAATGCAAGGATTGGAAGGGAAAGAGACTACCTGACCACTGATGGAAACATCCATATATTTGGAGCAGATACCGACTGTGACAACCCAGTGCACACCGACAGGAACAGCTATGACTGTACAGTCAATAAAAGCGGCAGAACACTGCTGAACCTATGCCGAAGCCTGGGACTTCGTATCCTCAATGGCCGCACCAAGGGAGACTCATTGGGAAGACATACCCTAAACTCCCATGTGGGCAGCAGTGTGATAGATTATGCCATCACAAATATGAACCCTACAAATATTGGTGCCCTCATAGTCACTCCACAAACACACCTGTCAGACCACAACCAACTGCTTCTATACATCAAATCCACAAACAAATCATCCTCACAAACCGCGCAAAAGACTGGTCTCGTTAACTTACCGCCATCCTTCAAATGGTCCAAGATGTCGGCCCCAAAATATAAAGATGCCACCAATAGACCAGAGATCAAGGAGAAGCTCCAACACTTCCATACTAATGTGTATGAGCTTAACCCAGAAGGAGCACAAATGGCGGTAAGGGACCTCAACAACATTCTCTATGCCATGGCGGAAATGTCCGACTTGAAAAAAGCATCAACAAGAGGCCGAGTAAACCAAATTCCAACAACTGGTTTGATAAAGAATGTAAGACCATACGGAAGGCCCTAAGAATGGCCTCAAATAAAAAACACAGAGACTCAAACAGCGCCACGTTGAGAGAAGCCGACCAACCATACAACAAAGTTACAAAGCCATCCTCAGAAAGAAAAAGCAAAACCACATCTCCACAAAACTACTCCACCTCCAAGATGCCCTGGAAGACAACAAATTCTGGGAACTGTGGAATCAACTTGGTTCTAACTAGAAAAGCAACAGCCTCCACATCCAGAGCGGCAACATCTGGCTCCAGTACTTCAAGGACCTTTACAAAGAAATCCCAAGGGAAGACCTGAACCCGGCACAAAAAGAGCTTGTGAGAAAACTGAATGATATGGAGGAAAAGATCAAAGATTTCCAAAATCCTCTGGATGCACCAATCACACTGCCAGAAATAACAGAAAGGATCACACAGATAAATGGTAAAAAAGCCAGCCATCCAGACGGGATCCTCCCAGAAATGCTAAAATACAGCCCGCCAGACATCCTGGCTGCGATAACAAAACTATTTAATATCGTACTGCAGGCTGGCTACTTCCCCAAAATCTGGAACCAAGGCCTCATAACCCCAATACACAAAAACGGGGACAAGTACGATCCAGCAAATTACCGGGGGATATGTGTCAGCAGCAACCTGGGCAAACTCTTCAACAGCATCCTGAACAAGAGGATCCTCACCTTCCTCACCGAGCACAACGTCCTCAGCAAGAGCCAAGCAGGGTTCATGCCGAACCACCGCACCACTGACCACATCTATACTCTGCACAGCCTCATCAAGAGCCATGTCCACAATACAAAGAACGGGAAAACATACGCTTGTTTCGTGGACTTCAAAAAGGCCTTTGACTCAGTGTGGCACCCAGGATTATTCCTAAAACTGCTGGGGAGCGGAATAGGAGGCAAAACATACGATGTCATCCGAAGCTCCTACACTGAGAACAGCTGCAGCGTGAGGGTCAATGGAAGGAGGACGGCCTATTTTCAACAAAGCTGAGGAGTGAGACAGGGCTGCAGCCTCAGTCCAACGCTCTTTAACATCTAAATCAATGAGCTGGCGGTGGCCCTGGAGTCCTCCTCAGCACCAGGACTCGTCCTCCATGACAGCCAGGTGAAATTTCTGCTGTATGCCGATGACCTCGTGCTGTTATCCCCAACCGAGAAAGACCTCCAAGATCATCTGAAAATCCTGGAGACCTTCAGCAGCACATGAGCAATGTCAATCAACCAGAAGAAAACTAATACCATGGTGTTCCAGAAAATAAAGCAGAAACCTGCTGGCCATCCTCTCTTCACGATAGACAACTGTCCACTTACACAAACCAACAAGTACACCTACTTGGGCCTAGAACTCAGCCAATCAGGGAGCTTCAAGCAAGCCATAGAGTTACTGAAAGACAAGGCTTCCAAAGCCTTCTATGCCATAAGAAGACATCTGTACCATCTCAAGGCACCAGTAACCGTCTGGCTAAAAATCTTTGATACCATCATTGCCCCAATCCTTCTTTACGGCAATGAGGTCTGGGGTCTAGTCGCATACCCAAACTGGTCAAAGTGGACGCTGGGCTGACTGAAATATTCCACCTAGAGTTCTGCAAGCATCTTCTCCAAGTCCATCGGAGCACATCAAACAGCGCCTGCCAAGCAGAGCTGGGCAGATACCCGCTACACCTCGAGATCCAGAAGTAGGGGCTCTCATTCAAGGCTCATCTACAAAGCAGTAGTCCCAACTCCTGCCATCACAAAGCCCACCTGCACCAGGAAGCCCCAGGAAGCCTCCCAGCACAAAGTACCCAAAGACAGCCTAACCAAGCCACCAACTCACATGGCCTGACAAAAGGCGAAATCCATAAGATGGTACACAAAGGCAAAGAGGAATATCTCAGCATCTGGAGGAACGATATAAACAAATCAGAGAAACTGACGATATACCAGAAACTACAGAGAGAGTACAAACTGGCCCCATACCTAGAGAAACTGGAAAACCCCAAAGAGCGACAGATCCTGAGCCGGTACAGACTGAGCGCCCACAGCCTACTCATCGAATCCGGGCGGCACCGACAGAACTACAAGCCCCGAGAGAGCAGACTGTGCCAGCAGTGCCCCCAGGACGTCGTGGAGGATGAGGCCCACTTCTTGCTGAGGTGCCCTAAATACTCCGCAGTGAGGGACACTCACTACAAGAGACTGTCCGATCTCCTCCCAGACTTCACCTCCATGGAGGAGGAAGACAAACTGCCAATACTACTGGGGGAAGAAGAAAGTGCAGCGGCCATAGCAGCGCAATATGTCAGTGCCTGCCACAGACTAAGAGGAGACTGATATGTCATGGACTTCTGTACCCCAACCCTGAACACGTCCCTGTCCCCCAACTAAGAGCCTGATATTCCATGGACTTATATACCTCACCCTGGACCTGTCCCCACCCTCTAAAAGGATCCTGATATATCATGGACTTCAATATGCCTACCCACTCCCGTCCCCCTATTTTTACTATCTGCTTTGGCAATGCTGAAACATATTTAGTCCTGCCAATAAAGCTCATTTGAATTGAATAGAATTGAATTGAGTGGGGGTTGCATGTAGAATTGGATCTACAGAAACCCCTCAGGATAGAGAAAGCCTTATGTGTAGGTTTTGGCTGCTTGTCCAACCTCTTCCAATACTGAAACATATTCATACTTTCCTGACAGGAGCGACCCACATCAAAATCCTCCCGCCACCGGAATCCGGACCAATACTCCTGTAATCTTGAACCTATTTTTGGGCCTCAGGGGCGAGATACCTTCTTGTGGCGCTTACAGTTACCCGGTGATTATGGGCCCGCAGTTCGTCGGTTTGCGGCCAGGGTTAAACCGCTGACCACCTCGGATTCCATGTCGCCGGTGTTCCCCAGACGTTACCAGCCGGCTCCAACCGGTGCTGGTCCGTCTCCTACTGTTCTGGGTCCCCTCTTGGAGAGAGGTGCCCTGCTGTAAGCAGCCTGCCAGGCACGTCTTATTTGGCTGCCTTCCCAACACTAACTGAACTGTCACTCTGGTCTTCTTACACTAACCTAGGCTCCTACCCCTTTTGGACCTACTGAATAATCAGTCCCTCTATACTAAGGTGGCCCTAGTGTTGTGTGTGAATTCAGACTCCATAAGTTAACCCCAAATCCCCAACTACAGAGATACCACATAAATTTACAAGGTGTAATACCTCCCTGTGGCGCCTAGCCATAGGGGCGCCACACATGTCTGTTCCCAGGTCTTGGGGAATTGGAGAAATGTAAGCCACCATGAAAAATAGCAACAGGTGAAGCAGTGTCAGAGTCCTGGATCCCGGTTTCAGTGAGAGCCAGGTGGTTAAGAGAGTTAGTGAGAAAGTAGTTATGAATGAAGGGATATTTGTTCCATACAGACCGTGGATTCCACAGAGCACAGTTAAAAGAGGGAGATGAAGGTGTGAAGGTAATGGTAATAAGGTTAGTGGGGTGTCTGTGTAAGGTGGGAGAGGGGTTGAAGTTAGCAGAGGGCGGACCAGGGTTGGGAAAGATATCACCTGAAAGGAGCAGCAGCAGAAAGAGAAAGAGCAAGTAGTTTTTGGATTTAGTATTTGGTTTATTATGAGAAACTTTGGAATGTGAGGGGCTGAGAATCCTCAGTAAACTGAAGATAGCACGGGACCTGTACATGGAGTAGGGCAGGAGAGAGGGGCTGATGTGAATGAGTGGTGATGGAGGGTGTATAGGGTGATAAAAGTTACCGGTGAAAGCACAAAGGAAAACAAATGATGAAATTAAAGATGGTAAAGATTAATAGTGAATAGAGTGTATAAACACATTGCTTGAGTGACCCTCTCTGTCATTACCTTCCTGTGTATCCCAGTCAATTTCGGTCAATTTCTGGTTTATTTCATATTACGACACGTTAATCAGACACGTCTGGAGCAGCCTAAAATTGGCTCCAGAAATGCTCCCAAAAAGTGAATTCAGTTGAGGAGCAGGGGGAAGGGAATTGAGCTTTAGTAGCCCATCACCAATCAGGCCATAGACACATGGTGATTCACAGCCAGCTAAGACAAAGGATCAAAAAACAGTAGGGGGCAGTGAAATGGAGAGATACATTCATAATGGAATATCTCAACTTCCTTAGTGAAGTGCAAATTTGCATATATGCATATATCTGAGAGGAGGGAAGTGGCTTACAATCTCCTCACCTACTTCGCTCTCTCCATAAGGTTGAGAGCAAGTTCCCAGACCTTGTCTTAGCCCACTCACTCTGCCAGATCAGAATATCCCACACACTACACTGATGAGGGGCAGGTACCCCCCGAAACGCAGCGTCTGTAGTTTGGGGTTCTGATCTGGCACAAATCCCTTAGTTATATTAAAAGCTTGTAGGAAAGCGATTATGACTTTGAGGAAGCTGCTTAAATGTGGCACAGGAGTTTCTCAACTTCCTTAGTGAAGTGCAAATTTGCATATATGCATATATCTGAGAGGAGGGAAGTGGCTTACAATCTCCTCACCTACTTCGCTCTCTCCATAAGGTTGAGAGCAAGTTCCCAGACCTAATGGAATACAATATTTTAAGCAGTGAAAAAGCATCAAAGAAACAGCAAAGCTGGGTGCAAGAGCATGTAGTTACACGTACCACAGATATTTAAGCAGGGAAAAAGCATCAAAGAAACAGCAAAGCTGGATGCAGGGGCGTGTAGTTACATGTACCACTGATATTTAAGCATATTAAAATGTCGTTACATTCATCTCTTGGATTCGATCAATTCGGTACCAGACTTGTCCATTTTCAGCAAGAAGAAGGCCCTCTAGGCCCCAAAAGCATTGCACTTTTTTGCTTTTTTAGCATGTTTTGCTCCTTTGGACCCAGATTTCTTCAAAATGACTTTTTCTAGACAGGCGAATCTTGCAGCCTAAGTAAGTACGCCACCGCCTGAGTGTTTATGTAAAAACATTTGTGACTCTCAGTTGTGTCATTTTTATAAAACTGCAATTTTAGTGTTGCCATTATTTTGTTGTCAGCCAGTTTTGATTAAATATAAAAAATTTTATGTAAAAAATGAAGCATCCGCAAACCATAATTCGGTTTGGACTTTAAAGAAGATAATATACAGTATCCCTAAAATTTTGTAGGCTATGCGTTTCTGTAACCCTCGTGAGGTTTCATAACGAATTACGTTTTTTATTTCAAATTTTAAAATAAATGATATTTTGCAGCATTTTATGACACCGTTGAGTCATGTTGACCGGCAGCACAGGGACATATAAGTGGGCCCCTGGCCACCTGTGCAGGGAGCTCTTATGAATTGAAATAATTACATGATAGTGCCAGCATCTTTCCTAAATCCTGTATGAAACAAGCACTCCCTTAATTATCTCCCAGATATTTCACAGTCTTTATCTAAGAGAATTTGGACATTGCATTCGTAATATGTCTCTTCTCAAGGTTAATCCTAAACTTGATGAACCTGTTTATAAATCAAAACAGAGTTCTATTGTGCTAACTCACATATAGTATGTGTTCATAAGTTACCGTATATACTCGCGTATAAGCTGAGTTTTTCAGCCCAAAATTTGGGCTGAAAAGTCCCCACTCGGCTTATACACGAGTATATACCACCCGCCCGCCACCCGCATCAGTATACAGGCCCCCCATCAAGATCCAGGGCCAGACGCTGAATGAAGACAGAGGAGCGCGGTGTCGGCAGCGGCGGGACGGCGGCGACAGGACAGTGATAAGTATAAGGATTTTACTTTACAGGTTTGCAGAGCAAGGGGGGGCCCTGGATCTTGATGGGGGGGGGAAGCCTTGGATCTTGATGGGGGTGGGCCTGTATACCCCTGGGGCTGGTGCTGTATATACCCCTGGGGCTGGTGCTGTATATACCCCTGGGGCTGCTGCTGTATATGCCCCTGGGGCTGGTGCTGTATATACCCCTGGGGCTGCTGCTGTATATACCCCTGGGGCTGGTGCTGTATATACCTCTGGGGCTGCTGCTGTATATACCTCTGGGGCTGCTGCTATATATACCTCTGGGGCTGCTGCTGTATATACCCCTGGGGCTGCTG
>JARQOC010002746.1:0-22227 GCA_033576535.1 Allobates femoralis | reverse complement strand
TATCATATCAAATCATCATATATATCATAATCATAATCATATCATATCATATCATTCAATATCATATCATATCATATCATCAATCATATCATATCATACATATATTCATATCATATCATCATATCATATCAATATCATATAATCATACATATAATCATATCATCATCATATCATATATCAATATATCATAATCATATCAATCATATCATAATCTATATCATACATATATAATCATATATAATCATATCATATAATCATATATCAATATCATATATCAAATCATTATATCATAATCATATCCATAATATCATATCATATCCATATACAATAATCATATCATATCATATCAATATCATAAATATCATATCATCATATCATATCAATCTATCATCATATCATATCATATCATATCAATATCAATATCAATCAATATCCATATCATATCATATCATATCATATCATACATATCATATCATATCATACATATCATATCATATCATATCAATCATATCATATCTATCAATCATACATATCATATCATATCATATATCAATTCATATATATCATACAATCATATCATATCAATCATATCAATCATATAATCATATCATCAATCATATCATATCATATATAATATCATATCATATCATATATCATATCATCATATCATATCATATCATATCAATCAATCATATCATATCATACATATCAATACATATCAATCACTATTCATATCATATCATTCATATCATATCATCATATATACATATCATATCATATCATAATCATATCATATCATATCATATCATATCATATCATATCATATCATCAATATCATATCATAATCATATCATATACAATATCAATATCATATCATATCATATATCATATCATATCAATCATCATATAATATCATATCATATCATAATCAATCATACATATCATATCATATCATTCAATCATATCATATATATCATATCATATCATATCATATCATATATCATAATCAATCATCATACATTCATATCATATCATATCATATCATATCATATCATATCATAATCATCATCATATCATATCATACATATCATAATATATATATCAAAAATCATATCATATCATATACAATCATAAATATATCATATCATAATCATATCATATCATATCATCATATCATCATATATCATAATAAATCATCATCATATCAAATATCATATCAATATCATTATCAATATCAAATCATATCATATCATCATCAATATCATATCATCATCATATCATATCATTCATCAATATCATATCAATATATACATATCATATCATAATCATCATATCAATATAATCATATCATAATCAATCATATCTATCATATCATATCAATCATACATATCAATCATAATCATATCAACATATATTCAAATCAATCAATCAATAATCATAATATCATATACAATATCATATCATATCATACATATCATTCAATATCCATATCAATCATCATATCATATCAATATCATATATCAATTATAAATCATATATATCAAAATCAATTATCATATCATATATCCAATATATCATATCATACAAATCAATCTAATATCATATCATAATCAATCATATCATATATCATATCATATCATATATCATACATATCTAAAATCATATCAATCATATCCATATCAATCAATATCAATCAACATCATACTATCATCATATCAATCATCATTCAACATATCATATCATATATATCATCATATCATATCAATCATCATAAATCATACTATCATATCAATATATCATACATATCATATATCATATCATACTCAATCATAATCTATCATACATATCAATCATATCATAATCATACATACATCATATCAATATTCAATCACATATCAATCATATACATATCATTATCATATCATTATCATATCATATCAATATCAATTATCATATCATATTCATATTAATCATTATTCAATATCATATCAATATCATATATCATATCATATCATATCTATCATCATATCATATCAACAATCAAATCATTCAATCATAATCATCAATTATCATATCATATCATATATCATATCATATCATATCAATCATTCATAAATCATATCAATTCATCATATCATACATTATATCATATCATTATCATTATCATATCATAATACATATCATATCCAATACATATCATACTACATATCTAATATCATATCATATCATATCATACATATAATCATATCAAATAATACCTATAATATCAATCATATATCATATCATATCATCATATCCTAATATCATTCATAATTCAATATCATATCATATCATATAATATCAATCATATATCATATCATTATATCATATCATACACATAATCAATCAATAATATCATAATCATATCATTCATTCAATCATATCATATACAATCATATCAATTCATACATATTATCATATCATATATCATATCATATCATATATAATATCATATCATATCATATATAATCAATATTCATATCATACAATATCATATCATATCATCATATCATATCATATCATATCATATCATATCATAACATATCAATCAATCATTCATATCATATCATATCCAATATCCATCATTATCATCAATATCATATACATTATATCATATCATACATCATATCAATCATAATCATAATCATATATCAATATTCATATCAATCATATATCATATCATAATCATCATATCAATATCAATACAATCATATCAATATATATCATTCTTCAATATATCTATCATATCAATATCATATCATAATCATATTCATATCAACATAATAATCATATCATATATCAAATCAATATCATCATTCATATCAACATATCAAAATCAATCATCATCTATAATCATAATCAATAATATATATCATATCATATCATATTCAATCATATCAATATCATAATCATAATCATATCATATTCATATATATCATCATATCATATCAATCATATATCATATCATATATATTCATAATATATCATAATACATCATATCATATAATCATATTCATATCATATCAATCATCAATCATATCATATCATATCATATATAAATATATCATCATATATATCAATAATATCATATCTATCATATAATATCATATCAATCTATTATCAATATATCACATATCATATTCAAATATCATATCATATCATATCATACATATCATATCATATCATAATATCATCATATCAATAATCATATCATATCAATATATCATCTAATCATATATCTATCAATCATCATATCAATCATTCAATATACATCATATTATCAATATTCATAATCAATCATATCATATCATATCAATATCATATCAATACATATCATATCATATCACTCATAATCATATCATATCATATCATAATCATATTCATACATCATATCATATCATACATATCATATCTAATCATATCAATATCAAATCATATCAATCATATCATACAATCATATATCAATATCATATCATATCATATCATCAATCATATCATATCTCATAATCATCATATCAATCATATCATATCAATCAATTCAATCAATATATCATATCATACATATAATCATATCAATCATATCATACATATCATAACATATCATATCATACATATATATCATATCAATCATATCATATCATAATCTACAATATCATATCATATCATACATTATCAATCAATCTATCATATCATAATCATATCATATCAATCATATCATAATATCATATCATATACATATCATCATAATATCATCATATCATATCATATCATAATATCATACTCATATCATATCAATATCAATATACATATCATCATATATCATATCATATCATATACATATCATAATCATATCCATATCATAATATCATCAATCATATATATATATCAATCAATCATATCATATCATATCATATCATATATATCATATATACATCATCAAATCAATTAAATAATCATCAACCCACCCCAAAATATTTCCCCAAAATTTCCTCACCCCCCAAATCCAACACCCAAAACTAAAACCATAACCAAACCCCTTCCCCACCAACAATATCCCAACAACCCCCCACATTTTTCCCCCCAAAATCCCCCACCAATTTTCCCCCCAAACCCCCAAAATCCCCCCAAACCCAATTTCCCCCCCCAAATTTCCCCACAATTTTCCCCCAACAATATCCAAATTTATTCCCCACAAATCCAATCCAAAATTTTTCCCCAAAATATCCCCCCCCAAATTTTCCCCCCCCAAATATCCCCCCCACAATTAATACCCCCAACAAATATTCCCCCCCAAAAATCCCCCCACCAACCCCCCAACATTTTTCTACCCCCCAAATATTCCCCAAATAACCCAAAACTTTCCCCCACATTATCCCCAAAACTTAACCCCAAAACTTTTTATCCCCACAAAACCCCCAATTCACCCCAACAAAATAACCCCAAATTAACCCCCAACCCCAAACCACCAAAAAACTACACCCACCCCCTCAACAAAAACAACCAAACCTAACAAAACTAAAAACCTACAAACCTAACAAAACTACAAAACCCAAAAACAACAACACCTAAACAAACCTAACAAACAAAACAAACTAAAAAACCCCCTAACAAAAACTAAAAATTTCCCCAAAAACCCCCCAAAAATTCCTCCCCCCCAAAATTTTCCCCCCCAAAAATTCCCCCCCCCAAATTTCCCCCCCAAAATTTTTCCCCCCAACAATTTTTCCAATCCCCCAAAATTTTCCCCCCCAAAATTTCCCCCCCAAATTCCCCCCCCAAAATTTCCCCCAAAATTTTTCCCCCCAAAAATTTCCCCCCAAAAATTTTTTTTCCCCCCCAAAATTATCCCCCCCCAAAATTTTTCCCCCAAAAATTTCCCCCCAAACATTTTTCCCCCAAAATTTTCCCCCCAAAATTTCCCCCACAAAATATTCCCACCAAATTTATATCACCCCCAAAATTACCCCAACAATTTTTCCCCCCCCAAACTTTCCACCCCCCAAATTTCCCCCCCAAAATTACCCCCCAATACAACCCCCAACACCCAAAAATACCCAATACAACTACCCCATAAACTAAACCAAACCACAACCAAAACCAATAAAAAACCCACAAAAAACAAAACCACCCAAAACATTACAACCCAAATTTTACCACCCCAAAAATTCCCCCCAAAATTCCCCCCAAAACCCCCCAATTTTTCCCCCCAAAATTTCCCCCATTTCCCCAAAATTTCCCCCCAAATTTCCCCCAAACCCCAAAATTTCCCCCAAAATTTTCCCCCCAAAAATCCCCCAACAAATTTTCCCCCCAAATATCACCCCCTAAACCCAATTCCCCAATAACCCCCCCCAAAAATTCCCCCCAAATTTCCCCCAAAACCCCCCATCACCACAACCCAAAAACCTACAAAAACCCCAACCCAAACAAACCCAAACCCCAAACCACATAAAAACCAACACCCAAAACACAAAAACCAAAACCCAAACCACCAAAAAAAACCCAACACCACAAACCCAATAACCCCAACAAAAATCCAACTACCAAAACCAAACCAAACAACCCAATTATCCCCCAAACAAAACCCCCAAATTACTCCACCACCAAAATAACCCCCAATAAACTAACCCCAAATTAAACCACCCCAAAATCCCACAAAAATACCCCCACCCAACAAACCCCCCCAAAATTTCCCACCAAATTCCCCCAAACCCCCCAAATATCCCCCCAAAATTCCCAACCCCAAAACCCCCCCCACAAAAACCCCCCAATACCCACACCCCCAAAACCACCCCCCAAACCCCCAACCACCCCAAACCAAATCCCCCAACCAACCCCCAACCCCAAACCCCCCCAAACACCCCAACCCCAAACACACAAAAACCCCCCCACAACCCCAAACCCCCCCAAACCCCCACAACCAACACAACAAACCCCCAACCCCAAACACCCCAACAAACCCAAACCCACCACCAAAACCAACAAAAACCCCCCACACCCCCAACCCCCCAACACACCCCCACCCCAAAACCCCCCAAAACCCCAAAACCCCAAAATTCCCCCCCCAAATTCCCCCCCAAAATTCCCCCCCAAAAACCCCCCAAAACCCCCCAAACCCCCCCAAACCCCCCCAAAAAAACCCCCCCCCCAAATTCCCCCCACCCCAAAATACCCCAAAATTTCCCCCCAAAAAATTTCCCCCCAAAATTTTTTCCCCCAAAATTTCCCAAATTTCCCCCAAAATTTTCCCCCCAAAATTTTTTTCCCCCAAATTCCCCCAAAATTTTCCCCCAAATTTACCCCCCAAACCCCCAAACAAATTTTTCCCCCAAAATCCCCAAATTTCCCATCATCAAAACCAAACAAAACTAACAAAACCAAAAACTCAACCCCCACTAAACCCCCCCACCTAAAAAAATAACAAACCTAAAAAAACCCCCTAAAAAATCTAACAAAACTAACAAAATAACAAAACCCTAACAAAACCTAACAAACTAAAAATTTCCCCCTAAAATTTCCCCCCCCAAAATTTCCCCCCCAAAATTTCCCCCCAAAAAATCCCCCCAAATTTCCCCAAAATTTTTCCCCCAAAATTCCCCCCAAATTTTTCCCCAAATAAAATTTCCCCCCCAAAATTTCCCCCCCAAAATTTTTTTTTTATTCCCCCCCCCCAAAAATTTTTCCCCCCAAATTTTCCCCCCCACAAATTTCCCCCCATAAATCCCCCCCCAAAATTTTTTCCCCCCCAAATTTTTCTTCCCCCCAAAATTATCCCCTCAAATTTCCCCCACAAATTTCCCCATTATCCATCAAAATATTACCCCCCATTATCACTTATCCCATAATCCCCATTACCCAAATAAATCCCAATAATCCAAAAACCCCAATATCCCTTACATTCCCATTATCAATAACCCCTTAATCCAAAACATAATTCAAAATTTATCCCATTATCTTAATCATTATCCATAAATCCATAATCCATTTTAATCCATATCATTTATCCATTAATCCATATCCAATAATTCCATATCCCTTAAATTCCCCCATTACCCCATAATCAAATTTATCCAATAAAATCCAAATTATCATTATACCATAATCCATTTCATTTATCCACATAACCCCCCATTAATCCCATTATCCACTAATATAACCCCCAATAATCCCATTTTCATTTTTTAATTATCTAATCCATATCCCAATTTTCATAATCATAACACCATTATCCATAATCATTATCCCATCTATCATATAAATATCCATTAATAATATTATCATTAATCCCATTATCCATATCCCTTTAATCCTTTAATCCACATTATCAAACATTATCCATAATAAGTGTTTCCCCATATCCAATAATTCATATCCCAATTTATCCCTATTATCCAAATCCCATTTATCCAATAATCCATTATCCATTATCCCATTTTTCCCATAACCCCATTATCCATAACCCCATTATCTCCATATTCCCTTTATCCTTTAAATCAAATAATCAATAATCCTATAATTTTTTTCAAAAAACATAATTCCCCATTTTTCCTTTTTAAATTTAAACCCAATATCCCATATTTTAAAACCAAAAAAAATATCCCCAATTTTTAAAAACATTCATTTTAAAAATCAAAAAATTTTCCATTATCCCATTATCCCATAATCCCTTTTCATAATCCCTAATCCATTTTCATAATTCCAATTTCCCATTTTCATAATCCATTATCCATTTTCCATTTTTCCATTATTAATTAAAAAATCCCTTAATCCAAATTCCCCTTATCCCCCATAATCATTTTATTACATTATTCCAACTGTGTCTACACTCTATCACTAAACCCTACACTATAAACATTTTCTTTTTCGCATAATCATTTAAATATTTATTCTATAATTTTATTTTCTACTAGTAGATTTCATTTTTTACTCAGTTAATTATTCTCGTTAGATTAATCCATTTTTTCAGATTAATTACAGTTTATTTTAGTTTTTGGCAAAATATATCTTATGGGGCGAGCGTAACAAAATCTTGGTGAAACAAAATTCTGGAAGGTTTACAGAAAAAAATTTTTGGAAAGAACACAGACATTTACGGGGAACAAATATTTGGAAAGAAAACAACTTTGGTGGGAAAACATAAAATGGCATCACATTTGGGTTGCCACAGCCTATAATTTGGGAAATACAAATTCTACGTGGACAAAGAACAAATTAGGGAAATAAACATCTATTTTGGAAAATATAACTTTTGGAAAAATATTTTCGGATGGGATAAAGAAAAATTAGGGGAAAAATATTGGTCTCGGCAGGAAAAAACCTTTTGGGAAAACATTTGGGGAAAACAAATTTCTCTTGGCGAAAAAAATAATTAGTGGCAATAAAAAATTTTGGCGGGAAAACACATATTGCGTGGCCTAATCATTTGGGGGACACCACACCCTAAAAGGGGATATAAAACGCTTATGTGAAGAATTTCAAAAAATTTGGGTGAAACTAAATATTTTGGTATGGGAACAAATTTGGGAAAAAAATTTGGAGAAACAAATAATTTGTAGCGAAAAAATAGGTATGCTAAGTGCTTGGTCAAGCTAGATAGCAATTGGTGGAATGGTTTTGGATGTATGTAAGCTAATGTGCACATGTTGCAAATGTTGGCTAAATTGTAGCACCCTATTGTGCACAATTGAATCAAAAAGTTGCCATGGATGCATTTAGACAATGTAGCAACAGTTGCAATTGCTTGTCAATAGGTTGATATGTGTCGGCATAATGGTCGAAATGCTTTGCAACGGGGATTGCAATGTCAATGTGAATGTTATATTGTTGCCACACAGCCTTGTGCTCAGAAGTTTGCATGGTGCAATGTTTGCACAAGGGGCAATGTCTGCAATGTTGCAATTTTGTGCGCGCACACTTGTGCATACAGGATGCATATGTGTTTTGCTATATTGGTGCACTGTTCGCTAATTGGTGCGACGTCCTCGTCAATAGTTGCATTTGTTTGCACTACATGTAGCAAATTGTGCCAATGTTGCATTGGAGTGCAAACCTGCATTTTCGATCATGTGCTGTGTAGCAATTGTTGCTCAATAGTTGCTAATGGATTGCTACATGTTGAATGATAGCACTGTGACAGAATAAGATGAATGAAGTGCTAATTTGTATGCAATTTAGCTAAATAGTGAATGGTGCAATGTTGCATTGGATTCAGCAATGGTGTCGCAATGGTTGCACATTTGTTGAAATGGGGGCTATGTTTTCTGCAATGGTTGCAATGTTGCTCGCTATGGTTATGCCCATGGTGACCAAAGTGGTATTCACTGTTTGCAATGTTGCTGCTCTGTTGCAATAGGATGCAAATGCTTGCAATATGGATGACCATTGTATGCTAATAGACTGCCAATGGAGACTATATTGGCTCTGCAACTGATTGACTAGAAATGTTTCAATGGCTTTGCAAATGTTGTCAGTGTGTCAATATGGGTCTCTACATGTGTTGCTACTGGGTACGCATCGTGCTTGGCAATGGTTGTACGGGTGCGATGTTGCGAATTGTTCGGCCACTTGGTTAGCTTATTTGGTTCGTGCATATCTATTGTGATGCAATAGTTATTATTTTGATTGGTGCCTAATTGTTGTGCACATGAGTTGTCATGTTGCAATGGTGCAATGTTGCAAATGTTGATATGGTGCACAATGCTTCGCAATGTGGAACAAATGGAAGCAATGTTTCAACTTGAGTTGGCTCAATGATTGCAGCCATGGAGCTATGGTGTCATTTGTTGCAATGTTATATGCTAAATCGTTACAAATGGTTGCGCAAAAGTTTGCTAATGTTTGCACTTCTATGGTGCCATATGTCAATATCGCGGTTTACGACCATAAATTATTATGCATTGTATGCCAATGTTCGCAAAATCTATGTGAGCCATTTGGCAATAATTGGTTTGCACTCATATTTGTGCAATTTGGCTGGTACAAATGGTTATTTTAAGTAAGTTATTGCCCGTGCAATTAGTATGTTACTGGTTTTTGCAATGTATTGCATATGGTAGCACTGCGCTGCTTTTGTTCAATGGATGCTCTCACTACTTGTTTCTATGCAACTATTGGTTGACTATTTGATGCTCTAGCTAAGTTTGTTTGATCAATTAAGTGCGCAAAGTTCTTGAAACTAAATCTTCACTTTTAGATCACACTTCAAAATTGAGTTGCAGTGTTTGCAATTTATTTCCGTATGTTCTCCTTGTTCAATTTGTTATGATGAATAACTCGTCATGCCATTGATTATGGCAATGACTAATCATGTTGCACTTGACATATACTTGTATTGTTAGTCGCACCGAAATGTTTAGCTGACATAATATTGCCTCTAAATCACTTCCAGATCTACAGATGTTTTATGGCAAAAGGGATAGAATAGACGCATTCTTTTCAGTCTTTTTTTTCCGGATTTTTTTTTATAATCAATAATTCTTTTTTTTTTCTAGTTTTTTCTTATTTTTTCCCTGTTGTTCGATCTCTTTTTTACTACTTTTTTTAAATATTGTTTCAGGTTTTTTTTTCCAGCTTTAATATATACTAATGATTTATTATATTTTAAAGTTTCTATTATTTCAGTATTTTTTTGGAAAAAAAAAATTTTGTGGAGTGAGATAACCGATCAAACTTAAACAAAAAAACCAGACATCACAAAATACACCCGCTACCAACAAAACAACCAAAACTACAAAACACAATAAAAAACAAAAACTCCCACCTGTACACAACCTCAGAGAATACACCAAAAACAATATACCACAAAAACACAAAACCAACAAAAACAAAACAATAACACAACTAACATCACCTCAAAAGAATTAAAACAAACTTAATTACCCCTACACACATTAACAAACTCCAAAACAAAATTCAACTAATCCATTATTACAAATAATCAATAACTAACCTAACAACAGATTAAAACTAAAAAATCTATATTAAATAACATATCTAAAAATATAAAATAATATAAAAAATAAAGTAAAAATAATAAAAATTATGAAAAAAAAACTAAATAATTAAATATAACAAAAATTTTGGAGGGCAATAAAAAAAACAAAAAAAAAAAAAACCAAACATGATATAAAGTACTCAAAAAAATACACTTTTACATCCTTTTTTAAATCCCTTCATTTTATTCTGCGCAGGGGATATTCAAAACTCAACAAAAAAAAAAATAAATAATAAAAAACATATGATTAAATTACTTTACTTTATCTAGGGACAATATAAAATACAAAAAATAATTAATATAAAAAAAAAGAAAAAAAAATAAGAAATAAACAAAAAAAAAAAAAATTATTTAACTTTTTCTATTCTTTTCTTTTATTTTAGGTATAGATCTTTTTTTTTTTTTATTTATTTTCAGAAGTTTTTTTATTTTATTCTTATTTTGATGAGAAAAGAATAGAAAAAAGAAATAAAAAAATAATAAACCACCTACATTACTAAAATTTATTCAATATAAAATAAAAATAAAAGAAATATAAAACCAATACACATAGAAAAATAAAATATTCCAAAAGATATAAAACGATTTACTTGCGTGTGGAGTGGAAAAACAAATCTAATAAAAAATATAGAATATAATAAAAATACAAAGAAAAAAAACAAAAAAAGAAATAACAAAACTATTAAACATTCTAAATACAATGACCGCTTAAAGAACTAAAAAAAACTATCAAAAATAAATAAAACAAATATTAACATAAATATAAAACTAATTAAAAATGAGAAAACATACAAAAATTATATAAAAAATCTATAAGAATAAACGGGAATTTAATTTTTTATTTTTGCAAAAAAAAATAATAAAAATATAAAGCAAAGAAAAAAAATAAAAAAACATTGTCTTTTCATTATTTGGCGTGAATCAATAAAATAAAAAAATAAAAAATATAAAAATAAAACAACGAAAAATACAAATCTAAAAAAAGAAAGTAAGAACAAATATAACAAAAAAATAAAACAACAAAGATAAAAAAAAATTAAATTTACAAATAAGAAAATTATATTAAAAAAATCAAATAATAAAAAATAAATTTGGGAAGAGAAAAATATAAAACAAAAATATATTTTCGGGGGATTATAGCTCATGCACCAAATTAAAAACAACAGAATTAACACTAAAAAATAAACATAGAACAAACAACATTCCACCCTTAAAATCAAAATAACACAAAACACATACATACTAATCATCTCCACAAACAACAATAAAATCAGATAATAGCAAAAATAAATTAACAATTCCTGATACTTATTTTTTGACGGAAAAAAAAAAAAAAAATAATAATTAATGATATAAAAAAAAAATAAAAAAACAATCTGATTGTATTGGAAAAAAATATTAATTCAAATCTAAAAAATATTGATGTTAATCAAAGATCTGGGAAAAAGTTGTGAAAGAAACTAAAACGTACAAACCACCGTAGCATCATATGATAATAAACTTTTTGGGGGTACAAATTAATATAATAAAATTCTAGATCTTATTGAAAATTCATTCGCTCGGGCAGAGCATAAGTTAAGAATATTAATATAACGGGGATTAAATATAATAGATAAAAATAGAAAATAAAATAATTTTTTTTGCTGGTCTGAAACACAATTACTAATAATATAAATACAATTAATAAGTATGATAAATATAATATAATATAAAAGTAATATAACAAAATAATTAAGACAACAATATCATACTAACTCCCAACATACATAAACACTTAATCATTTGAGGATATAGATACTTAGTCAAGCGAAATAAAATTGTGCTAGTCAGTTAATTATGTATTAAGTATTTCCGTTATTTTGTGCCTTGTAGTATTTACAGGTTATCCTAACAGCAGATGTTTTTACAGTATAGCACTCTTTTGAATAGTATTTTTTTCAGTATACTTTCTGTTATCTATCCAGCTTACTTTTTTTGATTTCATTCTTTCTCTCAGCAGTTATCAATTCAAGGTAGCGTTTTCAGTTTATTTTCAGCAACCTGATTGTGAGGTCGTCTTATTTTCAATTGTTATCTTTCGTTGGTTTTGGTGAGCACAAAATAATAATTCTTGCGGGTTGACGAGATACTGATTTAAATAAGTTATATTGATAATATATAAAACATTAATGTAAATAATAATTGTGGGCATCTTTATTTAACTTATTATTAATTATATATTGTTTATAATAAATTAATCTGGGGTATGGATAGTCTATTAGTATATATATTTTGGCGTGGGTATGATACAAAAATAAAATAATATCATAACGATTAAAATTAATTGAGTATATCTTACATTATTTTATTGTTGGGGAATAATAAATGCTCTTGGATACTATTTTAATTCTGTGTGGTTTGGTTGTGGGGCGAATAGACAAATAAAATAATAGTTATTATCTTTCACATATCATTAAACTTGGTGTTTAAGGAAGGTAGGGTGCTATATTTAGCTACCTGTTGTGGAGTGAGACAGTACTAATATTAATTCTAAATGGTGTGTGTAAATAATAACTTGTCGTGTATTTTTTTGTGCTTGGAGGCATTTAAAAAAAACTTGTTGTTGTTATTAATCATATAATTATCTAATGTTTAGATTGGTAGAATAATCAATTAATGGGTTGTTATCTGGTGTGACTCGCTGTTTTCGCGAGCAATCGTGGGCTTCTTGGTTGTCTAATTACTCATTAATATATATAATTCAATAACTTCTATTGTTTTTTGTTCGGGTTGGTGTTTAATACTTTTGGGGAAATTTTAAATAACCTATTTATATTAATGACATGATCGGGCATTAAAATTACTTTGTTTTTATAGTTGTTTCTTCAGGGGGGGAGTAGAAGAATCTCTTCTAATGTTAATATTGGGAAGAACAAGAGTCTTTTAGGTGTATTTTTGTTTTTATTTTCTGCCAATTTGTTACTTCTTTTTTAATTTTATTTTTTTTTATATTAGTTTTTCTTTTTAATTATTATTTTTTTTTTGTGTATGTATTTACTTATTTTTTTTTTCTCATTTTTTCTTCTGTTTTTCATATATATATATAATGTATTTTTTCTATATTTTCTTTTTATTTTCTTATATATAATGTCAGGGGGGGTAAAAATAAAAAAAAAACCAATAAAAAAAATGTTTTGGGAAAAAAAAACAAACAAGACTCAAAATTTTTTAGCGCGAAAAAAAACAGAAGACAAATATATAAAATTCATTATACAAAAAGACTAAAAAAATTCTATCCAATAAGAAAGGAATAAAAAATAAATATAAATTAAAATAAAAAGAAACAAATAAAATAATAATATAAAAAAAAATTACATATAAAAGAAATTACTACGCTAACAAAAAAAGCATCTGCCACACAAAAATGTACGAAATGTAATTTCATTTGCGAGGAGAAATAAAATATACAAAATATACAATTACTATCTGGGCAAAAAAAAAACGAAAAAAAAAAATAATTCAAAACACAAATTCATTTAAAATCTTACGTATTATACTATTTCTGACTGGTGGTAATATATTAATTTTGGGGGAAATCTTAAAACACAAAAAATGCATAATAATTCTTGGATGGGAAAAAAAAAAAAAACTATCATACAAAAAATAAAAATAAAAAAAACAAAATAAACTATGCTTTATTTTATATTATCATGAAATCTATATGGAGGTTAAGAATAAAAAATAAAATTTATGGGAAAAAAATATAACACAATTTATGTGATCGAGTTTGGGGGGAACCAGAGAAATTTTTTTTTTTTTGGGTTAAAATAAAAAAACAAAAAAAAAATGTTTGTGTGACAGTTGGAAATATATAAATTAAATATCTTGGTTTTCGACGGAAAAACCCAACAAAATATATTTCTCAAGTGAGGAGAAGATAAACAAGAGATAACAAAGATTAACTTTTTATTGGTGTAAAAAAAATATATGAAAAAAAAACAATTTTGTGCGGGAAAAACTTATTTTTGAGTCGTGTAAATTAAAACAAATCTTTGAGTGCGACATAAGTTCTTGTTGGAGATTTTTACTCACACTGTTAATTTTTACCAGTAGCGTTATCTGTTTAATACTCTCGATGATTTTTTTTTTATGCACCTTACAGTTTTTTTCTCATTAGACCTCACAGCTCTGTTATATTTTCAGTTTTATTTTCAGTTATCATCATTATCTCTGCTAAACGTCAATGTCTTTTTTTTCCAGTTTTTAAATTCGGTTATTTTTCTCTAAGTGTATTTCCTATATGTAATATTAATTTCTCATGTTATATAATCTATTTTGGGAGAATTAAAAATCTTTTAGGACTACTGACGTTTTTTGGTGGCGAGAAATATTATATGGTGTGACATAATTTATAACATTAAAAACAAAATTTTGTGGTTAAAAAATATTTTTATGGAAGCAAATAATCTCCATACTTTCAAAATCTATACAGTCCAAATGCTTAAAGATAAAATCATAAAAATCAATAAATAAACAAAAAGAAATTTTAATTGGGACTAATATAAAAAATTTTTTATGAAATCTTTAAACAATGTGGGGAAAAATACACACTCAATTCTGCTCTGGATAAAAATCAATATCAAATAAGATTTTTTCTGGGGATCTACAACATAAATATTTAGTGTCCATTATGGGGGCATAAAATAAATTATTGTTTTATAAATTGGGGTGATATATAAATCTATTTTTTCTATTGGGAGAGAGAATATTACAAAAGCAATTATGTTTCATTGGTGGTGGAAATAAAGAAATTGGAATAAATTTTTTCTTTTGGTAAAAAATTGTTGTCGTATGGCTAGTCTAATGTTTTCGCATCTGGTTTTTGACTAATGTGGACACTTGTATGACCTTTTTTGCTAGTGTATGCACATTGTCTGGTTTATGTTAAGATATGCTTGTATGCAATGTTGAATCATGGTGTGCCGTTTATTTGCAATGGTGTTGCAAAATTTGGCAGTATTAATGTGTGTAAATTGGTGCAATGTTGTCATTATTTAACTTACAAACAATTGTTCGAATAACTGTGCTTAATGCAATGGTGACGAATTGCGAGTCGACAACCTGTAGCATTACATTACATAATGAATATTATTCATACTGCGTAACTGTTGAATAATATAGATGGTGCTCTCTGACAATTGCGATGGAGTTTAATATTCATCTCGATTTTTACATGCAATTTCTGCTTGCGCGTAATTGTCAATTCGTTCAGTTGTCGGAATGATCACATTGTCTTTTCGATACAATTGGTGCACGGGTGCATTGTTAGATATATTTTTGTGCATTGCCAATGTATCCATGGTATTGTTGTATCATATCTACTATCAAAACTTCACAAGTTTCTTATCACTTTATCCCATAATCCATTATCCATAATACCCATAATCTTAATCCCATTATCCTCATATACATTATCACTTATCCCATAATCCACATTATCCCATTAATCATAATCCATTATCCCATTATCATTAATCCAATTATCAATATTCATATACCATAATCCCATTATCCTCATAATCCATATCCCATAATCCATAATCCATTATCATAATACCCATTTTCCATAATCCATAATCCATTATCATAAATCCCAATATCCATAATCATTATCCCATAATCCACTATCCAATAATCCACTCATTATCCCCTAATCCATAAATCCCATTATCCCAAAATCATTACTCCATAATCCAATAATCCCCATTTCCATCATCAAAACTAACCAAACTAAAAAAACTAACAAAACAAAAAAAAACAAAAAAAATAAACAAAATAAAAAAACAACCTAACAAAAACTACAAACTAAAAACTCAAACAAAACCTAAGAAAATTTCCCCCCTAAATTTTTCCACCCAAAAAATTTCCACACAGTCACACAAATTTTAACCACCACAAAATTTCCCACCAAACTTTTCCCTAAAACACAAAATTCCCAAATTTATCCCACAACAATTTCCCCCAAAATTTTCCCCAACAAAACTTTCCCCCCCAAAAATTTCCCCCCAAAATTTTCCCCAAAAATTTTCCTCCCCAAAATTTCCCCCAAAATTTTCCCCCCCAAAATTCCCAAAATTTTTCCCCCCAAAATTTTTTCCCCCAAAATTTTTTCCCCCCCAAATTTCCCCCCAAAAATTTTTTCCCCCCAAAAATTTCCCCCCAAAATTTTTCCCCCCCAAAATTTTCCCCCCAAAAAATTTCCCCCCCCAAATTTCCCCCCCAAAAATTTTTCCCCCCCCAAAAATTTTCCCCCCCTTTTTCCCCCAAAATTTTCCCAAAATTTTTCCCCAAAATTTTTCCCCCCAAAATTTCCCACCCCCCAAAACCCCCAATAAACCCCACCAACAATTTTTAAACCCAAAAAAATTTTTCCCCCCCAAAATTCCCCCAAAATTTTTCCCCCAAAAATTTTTCCCCCCAAATTTTCCCCCCCCCAAATTTCCCCCCAAAAATTTTTTCCCCCAAAATTTCCCCAAAAAATTTTTTCCCCCCCAAAAATTTTTCCCCCCCAAAATTTCCCCCAAAAATTCCCCCCCAAAATTTTTTTCCCAAAAATTTTCCCCCAAAAATTTTTTTTCCCCCCAAACCCCCCCCCCAAATTTCCCCTCATACAAAACAAAACAAATAACAAATAAAAAAAATAAAATTTAAAAATAAACAACTTAAAAAACCCTCAAAAAACAAAAAACCTAAAAAACTAAAAACTAAAAAAACCCAAATTTAAAATTAAATTTAAAATTTCAACCAAAATTTTTCCCCCCAAAAAATTTTTCCATCCCCCCCCAATTTCCCAATTTTTCCCCCAAATTTTTCCCCCTCCCAAATTTTTCCCCCCAAATAAATCTACAATATCATATCCAAAATCATATCATATCATCCATATACATTATCCATAACAATATATCCCATATATTTTTCCATATCCTCAAAATCATTATCCCAAATATCAACATTATCATAATCCCATAATATCATATCATATATCATAATCATATCATTATATAATCATTATCCATAATCATATCATATTATCATATCATATCATTATCATATCATAATCCATATCATATCATATCATATAATCATATCATATCATTATCATATCATATCATATCATATCAATAATTCATATCATATCCATATCACATATCATATCATATCATATCATAATCATTATCATAATCTATCATATCATATCATATATCCATATCATATCATTCATACATATCATATCATTATCATATCATATCAATCATATCATAATCCATAATCATATCATATATCTATATATCAATATCATATATCATATCCATATCATATCAATCATATCATTATCCATATCATATCATATCATATCATATCATATCATATCATATCCATTATCATAATCATATCATATCAATCATATCATATATATCAATATCATATCATAACAATCATATCATATCATACCATTAATCATATCTAATCATTATCATATCATATCATATATCATATCATTATCATACATTTCATATCATATATATCATATCCATATATCATATCATATATCATATCATATCAATAATACATAATCATTATCATATCATATCATATCATATCATATCATATCAATTTCCATAATCATATTCATATCATATCAATATCATATCATATCAATAATCATATCCAATATCATATTCATTCATACATATCTATCATATCATATCATATCATATCATATCATATCATATTCATATCATATCAATCATATCATATCATATCATATCATATCATACATATCTATCAATCATATCATATCATATCATATCAATTCATATCATATCATATCATATCATATCATATCATATCAATCATATCATATCATATCATATCATATCATATCATATCATTATCATATCATATCAAATCATATCATATCATATCCATATCATATCATATCATATCATATCAATCATATCATATCATATCACTATCATCATATCATAATATCATATCATATCATATCATATCATATCATATATATATCATATCATATCATATCATAATCATATCATATCATATCATATCATATCATATCATATCATATCATATTCATATCATATCATATCATATCATATCATATCATATCATATCATATCATATCATATCATATCATATCATATCATATATTAATCATACTATCATATCATATCATACATATCATATCATATCATATCATAATATCATATTCATATCATATCATATCATATCATATCAGATCATATATTCATATCATATCATATCATATCATATCATATCATATCATATCATATCATATCATATCATTATCATATCATATCATATCATATCATATCATATCATATCATATCATATCATATCATATCATATCATATCATATCATATCATATCAATCATATCAATCATATCATATCCATATCATATCATATCATATCATATCATATCATATCATATCATATCAATCATATCATATCATATCATATCTTCATATCATATCATATCATATCATACATATCAATCATATCATATCATATCATATCATATCATATCATATCATAATATCATATCATATCATATCATATCATATCATATATCATACATATCATATCATATATCATATCATATCATAGCATATCATATCATATACATATCATATCATATCATATCATATCATATCATATCATATCATATCATATCATATCATATCATATCATATCATATCATATCATATCATATCATATCATATCATATCAATCATATCACATATCATATCATTTTATAATCATATATCATATCAATCATATCATATCATATCATATCATATCATATCATATCATATCATATCAATCATATCATATCATATCATATCATATCATATCATATATCATATCATATCATATCATACATATCATATCATACATATCATATCATATCATATCATATCATATCATAATCATATATCATATCATATCATATCATATCATATCATATCATATCATATCAATATCATATCATATCATATCATATCATATCATATCATATCATCATATCATATCATATCATATTCATATCATACATATCAATCATATCATATACATATCAATAATCATATCATATCATATCATATCATATCATATCATTATCATATCATATCAATCATATCATCATCATATCATATCACATAATCATATCATATCATATCAAGTATCATATCATATCATATCATATCATATCAATCATATCATATCATATCATATCAATATCAATCATAAATCATATCATATCATATCATATCATATCATATCATACATATCATCATATCATACAATTCATATCATATCATATCATATCATATATATCATATTATATCATACAATATCAATATCATATCATATCATATCATATCATATCATATATCACATATCAATCATATCATATCTATCATTATATCATCATATATTCATATCATCATATCATATCTATCAATACATATCATATCATATCATATCATCAATATCATATCATATCAATCATATCATATCATATCATAATCATATCATATCATATCATATCATATCATATCAATCATATCATATCATATCATATCATATCATATCATTCATATCAATATCATATCATACTTATCATATCAATAATCATATATCAATCAATCATACATATCAATCATACATATAATCATCATATCATATCATATAATATCATATCAATATCATATCATATCATAGCATATCATATCATATCATATCATATCATATCATATCATATCATATCATATCATATCATTCAATCAATCATATCATATCATATCATATCATATCATATCATATCATATCATATACATATCATACATATCAATATCATATCATATCATATCATATCATATCATATCATATCATATCATATCATATCATAATATCAATATCATAATCATATCATACATATCATAATAATCATCATATCATATCATATCATAATCATATCATATCATATCATATCATATCATATCATATCAATAATATACATATCATATCATATCATATCATACATATCATATCATATACATATCAATCATATCATATCATATCATATCAATCATATCATTCATATCATATCTATATCATATCATATCATATCATATCAATATCATATCATATCAATATCATATCATATCAATCATTCAATATCATATCAATATATATCATATCATAATCATATCATATATCAATCATATCATATCAATATCATATTCATATCATATCATATCAAATATATCATATCATCATATCATAATATCATTCATAAATCATATCAATTATCATATTCATATCATATCATATATCAATCATATCATATCATAATATCATATCATATTCATATCTATATATCATATCATATCATATCATATCTATCATATAATATCATATCATATCAAAATCTTTAATATCATATCATATCATATATCATATCATATCAATCATTATCATATCATATATAATCATATCATATCATATTCATATCATATCATAATCATATTCATATAATATCAATCATATATATCATATCATATCATATCATATCAATCATATCATATCTATCATCATATTATAATCAATCAAATACATATACAATCATTATATCATATCATATCATATCATAAATATCATATCATATATCATATATCATATATATCATATCATATCATATCATATCAATCATATCATATCATATCATATCATATCATATCATACATCATATCAAATCATAATATATAATCATATCATATCATTCATATATCATTATCATATCATAAATCATATCATATCATATCCATATCATATCATATATCATATCATATTATATATTATAATATCATATAATATCAATATCATATATATCATATCATATCATATCATATCATATCTCATCATCATATCATATCAATCATATCATATCATATCATATATAAATATCAATCATATCAATATATCATATCATATCATATCATATCATATCAATATCATATCATATCATATCATATCATATAATCATACATTATCATATCATATCATATCATATCATATCATATCAATCATATCATATCATATCATAATATA
>JARQOC010002745.1:0-22233 GCA_033576535.1 Allobates femoralis | reverse complement strand
GGCTGCCTGACCTAAGGGCTCTACTACAATACACCACTTGAGGTTACAGGCCCTACCTACATGTCTGTATGCATGGGTCATTGTGAACCTCCAATTTTTGGCTACCCTGAACAAAGGGCTATACTACAATACACCCACTTGAGGGTTACAGGCCCTACTACATGTCTGTATGCATGGGTCATTGTTGAACCTCCCAATTTTTGGCTGCCCTGACCAAAGGGCTTACTACAATACACCCACTTCTTACAGGCCCTCACTACATGTCTCTATGCATGGGTCATTGAGGAGCCTCCCAATTTTTGGCTGCCCTGACCAAAGGGCTCTACTACAATACACCCACTTGAGGGTTACAGGCCCTACTACTGTCTGTATGCATGGGTCATTGTTGAACCTCCCAATTTTTGGCTGCCCTGACAAAGGGCTCTACTACAATACACCCACTTGAGGTTACAGGCCCTACTACATGTCTGTATGCATGGGTCATTGTTGAACCTCCAATTTTTGGCTGCCCTGACCAAAGGGCTCTACTACAATACACCCAGTTCTTCTTAACAGGCCCTCCTGCACGTCTCCATCCAGGGACAAAGAGGAGCCTCCCAATCCCCCCCCCCCCCCCCCCCCCCCCCCCCCCCCCCCCCCCCCCCCCCCCCCCCCCCCCCCCCCCCCCCCCCCCCCCCCCCCCCCCCCCCCCCCCCCCCCCCCCCCCCCCCCCCCCCCCCCCCCCCCCCCCCCCCCCCCCCCCCCCCCCCCCCCCCCCCCCCCCCCCCCCCCCCCCCCCCCCTCCCAATTTTTGGCTGCCCTGACAAAGGGCTATACTACAATACACCCACTTGAGGGTTACAGGCCTACTACATGTCTGTATGCATGGGTCATTGTTGAACCTCCCAATTTTTGGCTGCCCTGACCAAAGGGCTCTACTACAATACACCCAGTCTTAGTTACAGGCTCTGCATGTCTTATCAGGGTCATTGAGGAACCTCCCAATTTTTGGCTGCCCTGACCAAGGGCTCTACTACAATACACCCATTGAGGGTTTACAGGCCCTACTACATGTCTGTATGCATGGGTCATTGTTGAACCTCCCAATTTTTGGCTGCCCTGACCAAAGGGCTCTACTACAATACACCCACTTGAGGGTTACAGGCCCTACTACATGTCTGTATGCATGGGTCATTGTTGAACCTCCAATTTTTGGCTGCCCTGACCAAAGGGCTCTACTACAATACACCCACTTGAGGGTTACAGGCCCTACTACATGTCTGTATGCATGGGTCATTGTTGAACCTCCCAATTTTTGGCTGCCCTGACCAAAGGGCTCTACTACAATACACCACTTGAGGGTTACAGGCCCTACTACATGTCTGTATGCATGGGTCATTGTTGAACCTCCCAATTTTTGGCTGCCCTGACCAAAGGGCTCTACTACAATACACCCACTATTTACAGGCCCTCCTCACGTCTGTCATCATGGGTCATTGTGAACCTCCCAATTTTTGGCTGCCCTGACCAAGGGCTCTACTACAATACACCCAGTCTTCTTAACAGGCCCTCCTGCACGTCTCCATCCAGGGACAAAGAGGAGCCTCCCAATTTTTGGCTGCCCTGACCAAAGGGCTCTACTACAATACACCCATTGCGTTTACAGGCCCTACCTACACGTCTCTATCCATGGGTCAAAGTTGAGCCTCCCAATTTTTGGCTGCCCTGACCAAGGGCTCTACTACAATACACCTTCTTAGCTTAACAGGCCCTACTACAGTCTGTATGCATGGGTCATTGTTGAACCTCCCAATTTTTGGCTGCCCTGACCAAAGGGCTCTACTACAATACACCCACTTGGGTTACAGGCCCTACTACATGTCTGTATGCATGGGTCATTGTTGAACCTCCCAATTTTTGGCTGCCCTGACCAAAGGGCTATACTACAATACACCCACTTGAGGGTTACAGGCCCTACTACATGTCTGTATGCATGGGTCATTGTTGAACCTCCCAATTTGTGGCTGCCCTGGCCAAAGGGCTATACTACAATACACCCACTTGAGGGTTACAGGCCCTACTACATGTCTGTATGCATGGGTCATTGTTGAACCTCCCAATTTTTGTCTGCCCTGGCCAAAGGGCTATACTACAATACACCCACTTGAGGGTTACAGGCCCTACTACATGTCTGTAAGCATGGGTCATTGTTGAACCTCCCAATTTTTGGCTGCCCTGGCCAATGGGCTATACTACAATACACCCAGTTCTTGTTTACAGGCCATCCTGCATGTCTGTATCCAGGGGCATTGGTGAACCTCCCAATTTTGGACTGCCCTGGCAAAGGAAGATACTACAATAGACCCAGTTCTTCAAAATGGGCACATTATTTCTAGACAGGGCTTCATGTACGTCTCTTGTCAGGGTCATCGGAGTGCCGCACAATGTTTTCACGTAAAATCTTTCATGTAATCACAAAAAGTAACATACACCAGCTGTATCTCACTATTGGGTATGTGCCCTTAACATTTCCACCCTAAATATTCATTTTAGTGTCATTTTGGAAGGTTTTGGACACTCCGTAAAATTGGCAGTGAAACTCGGACAACATTGTTCACAGCTGTGACTTTTGAGTGAGAAATGCTTCCAGGGGTCTTCCCCATGGTGTTGCCATGTCATTTCAGCACTCTTCTGAGACTTTTGTGACATTTTTAGGGTTTTTCCAGGCAGCCGGCAGTCATTTCATAAAAATACTCGTGTCTCCCATAGGATAACATTGGGCTCGTTACTCGGGCCGAGTACACGAGTATCTCGGGATGCTCGGCCCGAGCTTCGAGCACCCGAGCATTTTAGTACTCGCTCATCACTATTCTTCACTAGTGTTGAGCGAACATGCTCGGCACTACTCGTTACTCGCACGAGTATCACTGTACTCGGGCGACTCGCCGAGCACCGAGTAATCTCGCGATACTCGTGCTGTGCTCGTGGCCGTCATCTCTCCATGTTGGCGCTCTTTTGAGAGCCAGCCCACGTGCAGGGATTGGCTGACAGACCACTGCAATGCCACAGCCCTGTTGGTTGTGGTATAGCAGTGATTGGCCGGCCTGCACAGCGTCACCGAGCCTTTATAAGTCCCGGCGCGCTGTGCTCGGCACACAGCCTTCCAGACAGTGAGTGTAGGGAGAGTGTCTGCTGCTGATTAGGGACAGATTTGCGGCCCTCATAGGTAGATCCGGATCAGGGCTGCAAACTGCTGCTGACCACAACAGTCCTTCTCAGGACTAATCTAGGAGGACATAGGCAGGGTGATCCAGATCGGAGTCCAAGATTTCCAGTGACCAGAACAGTCCTTCTCAGGACTAATCTAGGAGGATATAGGCAGGGTGATACAGATTGAAATCCAAGCTTTTCTGTGACCATTAGAGTCACCACACTCTTGTACTTAGTACCTTAATACAGGTTAGGGACTAAAATCCTCTCTTCAAACCATTACAGTCACCAGACAGGTGTACGTACTACCTTAATACAGGTTAGGGAACTAAAATCCTAACTCTTGTCATCAAAACAGTCACCAGACAGGTGTACGTACTACCTTAATACAGGTTAGGGACTAAAATCCTCTCTTGAACCATTACAGTCACCAGACAGGTGTACGTACTACCTTAATACAGGTTAGGGAACTAAAATCCTAACTCTTGTCATCAACACAGTCACCAGACAGGTGTACGTACTACCTTAATACAGGTTAGGGACTAAAATCCTCTCTTGAACCATTACAGTCACCAGACAGGTGTACGTACTACCTTAATACAGGTTAGGGAACTAAAATCCTAACTCTTGTCATCAAAACAGTCACCAGACAGGTGTACGTACTACCTTAATACAGGTTAGGGACTAAAATCCTCTCTTCAAACCATTACAGTCACCAGACAGGTGTACGTAGTACCTTAATACAGGTTAGGGAACTAAAATCCTAACTCTTGTCATCAAAACAGTCACCAGACAGGTGTACGTACTACCTTAATACAGGTTAGGGACTAAAATCCTCTCTTCAAACCATTACAGTCACCAGACAGGTGTACGTAGTACCTTAATACAGGTTAGGGAACTAAAATCCTAACTCTTGTCATCAAAACAGTCACCAGACAGGTGTACGTACTACCTTAATTCAGGTTAGGGACTAAAATCCTCTGTTTAAACCATTACAGTCACCAGACAGGTGTACGTAGTACCTTAATACAGGTTAGGGAACTAAAATCCTAACTCTTGTCATCAAAACAGTCACCAGACAGGTGTACGTACTGCCTTAATACAGGTTAGGGACTAAAATCCTCTCTTCAAACCATTACAGTCACCAGACAGGTGTACGTAGTACCTTAATACAGGTTAGGGAACTAAAATCCTAACTCTTGTCATCTCAACAGTCACCACACTGTTGTACGTCATAAGTTTCTACAAGTTAGGGAACTAAAATCCTAACTATTGTCATCTCAACAGTCACCACACTGTTGTACGTCATAAGTTTCTACAAGTTAGGGAACTAAAATCCTAACTATTGTCATCTCAACAGTCACCACACTGTTGTACGTCATAAGTTTCTACAAGTTAGGGAACTAAAATCCTAACTCTTGTCATCTCAACAGTCACCACACTGTTGTACGTCATACCTTTATACAGGTTAGGGAACTAAAATCCTAATCTCCTGTGACCTCCACAGTGACCAGGCAGTTGTCGCTCTATACAGGCAAAATGCGCAAAGGCGTTGGCAAGGGCGTTGGCAAGGAACAAGGAAGTGGACGTGATGGTGGTGCAGGCAGAGGCCGAGGTCGTGTGCAAGCACTCATTTCGCAACAACAAAGGGCCACATCTCCTCGCTCGCACGTCCTGTCCCAAATTCTTGGGGCCCGCAGCAGTACACCACTGTTGAACCAAGACCAGTGTCAACAGGTTGTTACTTGGATAGCGGATAATGCTTCAAGTCAGATGGGCACCTCCACAAACACCCTGTCTTCCGCACGGTCAACTGTCAGTAGCCGTGATACTGCACCGCACATTTCCCAACCTGATCCTCCTTCCTACCACCTGGCCGATTACACGTCCACGGACATTACAGATCCCACACTAGGACACTCGGAAGAGCTGTTCACGTATCCATTCGCAGAATCTGGCCTGTCGCCACCTCCTCTTGAAGTGGGTCATGAGGAGATGGTATGTACAGATGCCCAAATATTTGAGCAGCCGCGTTATGACGAACGGAACGTTGTCAAAGTGTCTCAACAAGGGGTGGACGATGATGAGACACAATTGCCAGGAAGTCAGGAGGAGGATCAGGGTGCGGAAGAGGAAGACGACGTGGTGGATGATCCAGTAGCTGACCCTACATGGCAGGAGGATATGCAGAGCGAGGACAGCAGTGCACAGGGGGAGGGAGGCGTAGCATCACAACAGCCAGTACGAAGCAGGGGTGCGTCCGCAGGCAGAAGGCAGGCAACCGTTCCCCGGAACAACAACACGACTCAAGGTGCCTGTGCAAATGTTCGGTCTTCCCGAGTCTGGGAGTTTTTTAAGTTGGCTCCAGAAGACTCTAAAAAGGCCATTTGCCACACCTGCCATGCCACTATCAGCAGGGGTACGAAAACTAGCAGCCTGACCACCACCAGCATGATCAGGCACATGTCAGCCAAGCACCCGACTTTGTGGGAAGTACCACAGAGTCGAGGAGCGGTGCGTGCTGATGTCACTGCTAGGTCTTCGGCTGTTGTGCATGCAAGCCAATCCCCTGTCCATGCTGGCCGCGAACAAGCCTCCGGTCCTGCACCTGAAGTTGCTGAAGCACAAATTACGCCACCATCAAGCACGTCCTTGTCCCAGCGCAGCGTTCAATTATCCATTCAGCAAACATTTGAACGCAGGCGCAAATACGCTGCCAATGCCCCACATGCCACAGTCCTCAATGCTCACATTTCGCGACTCATAGCGCTAGAAATGTTGCCTTTCCGTCTGGTGGAGACGGACGCATTCCGCGACCTGATGGCGGCTGCTGTCCCACGTTACTCGGTCCCCAGCCGACACTATTTCTCCAGATGTGCCGTCCCCGCATTGCATAACCACGTGTCCAACACCATCACACGTGCCCTGAACAATGCTGTTTCAGCCAAAGTCCACCTAACCACAGACACGTGGACAAGTGCTTGTGGGCAAGGCCGCTACATCTCCCTGACGGCACACTGGATTAATATTGTGGAGGCTGGGACCCAGTCTGAGCGAGGGACGGAACACGTCCTTCCCACACCAAGGATAGCAGGCCCTACCTCTGTCATGGTTTCACCGACACTCTACAGCTCCGGAATGTCATGCTCTTCAGCCTCCTCCTCCTCCACCTGCGCATCCTCATCCACTGTACCCTCCACACCAGTCCCAAGCTGGAAGCACTGCAGCACTGCCTCTGCAAAGCGGCAACAGGCTTTGCTGAAGCTAGTCTGCATAGGTGACAAACCCCACAATGCAGAAGAGGTGTGGACAGTTCTGAAACAGCAGGCAGATCACTGGCTCACACCTCTGAACCTAAAGCCAGGAAAGGTCGTGTGTGACAATGGCCGGAACCTGGTGGCAGCTTTGAGGCGAGGGCAGCTGACGCATGTTCCGTGCGTGGCCCATGTGCTCAACCTGGTGGTTCAGAGGTTTGTGAAGTCATACCCGGAGGTGTCTGACCTGCTGGTAAAAGTTCGGCGTCTGTCTGCACATTTTCGCAAGTCACCTGCTGCTTCAGCCGGCCTTGCAAGCTTTCAGCGCCGTTTGCGTCTTCCGGCCCACAGACTGGTGTGTGATGTCCCCACGCGTTGGAATTCAACGCTGCACATGTTGGTCAGGATATGTGAGCAGAAGAGGGCAGTTGTGGACTACCTGCATCACCTAAGCCGTCGGGAAATGGGTCAAACTCCACACATAACACCTGAGGAGTGGAGATGGATGTCGGACCTATGCACCGTCCTCCAAAACTTTGAGGACTCCACCAAGATGGTGAGCGGTGATGACGCCATTATTAGCGTCACCATACCACTACTCTGCCTTCTAAAACGGTCTCTGCTGAAAATAAAAGAGGATGCATTGCAGGCAGAGCGCGATGACTTAGAGCAAGAAACTGTAGTGGGTGTGGGTGAAAACACACAGCCCAGCCTCATGTCATCACAACGTGTAGTGGAGGACTATGACGAGGAGGAGGAGGAGGAGGAGGATGAAGACATGGAGCAACTCTCAGGCCAAATTGGGGATATGACATGCACACCAGTCATACCCTCGATTCAGCGTGGCTGGCCAGAGGACAGGGGAGATGAGGAGGAGGAGGAGGAGGAGGAGGAGGAGGACAGCATGTTCAGTCATCGTGTTGGTCTGGATACTGATGTGATGGCTGTTAAGAGTCTGGCGCACATGGCTGACTTTATGGTAAGCTGCCTGTCTCGTGACCCTCGCGTTCAGAACATCTTGGCCGACAATCAGTACTGGTTGGCAACACTCTTAGACCCACGCTACAAGGAGAACTTTATGTCTCTCATTCCTGAGGCGGAGAGGTCAGCCAAAATGCTGCAGTTCCAGAGGGCCATAGTCACGGAAGTTGTGAAATCCTTCCCCTCACAAAACGCTAGCGGCATAGGTCAGGATTCGATGGACAACCAAGGCGTACGGCCGAGAGGGGCACAAGTCCAATCCGCCAGAGGCAGGGGAACTGTCTTTACGATGTGGGACAGTTTTCTCAGCCCCTCACGTACCACAGCCCCTGAGGTGCGGGGTAGTGCCACCAGAAATGCTAAGTTCGGGCAGATGCTGAAGGAGTACCTTGCAGATCGAACAACTGTACTGCGAGATTCATCGGTGCCTTTCAATTATTGGGTCTCCAAGCTCGACACGTGGCATGAATTGGCTCTCTACGCCTTGGAAGTCCTGGCCTGCCCTGCCGCTAGCGTTTTATCAGAGCGTGTTTTCAGTGCAGCAGGTGGAATCATCACTGATAAACGCACCCGCCTGTCAACTGAAAATGCGGACAGGCTCACTCTGATCAAGATGAACAAGGGTTGGATTGGGCCAGACTTCACCACACCACCAGCAAATGACAACTGAATTTTATTTTGTTATTTGAATTTGACATGTACCTCCACTCACCAATGGGTAGACACTTCCGTACTTTGGCTAATCGCTGGACTCCTACTCCTTCTCCTCATGTGACACCATGATGAGCGTTAGAATAGTTAGGCTCTTGTTTGAGGTATACGCACAGTGGTAAATTTTGTAGCCCATTCTGTTAGAATGGGCATTACAACGACAGGAGACCCGCTCCTTTTCAATGGGAAAAATATTTTTAGGTACTCCTACACGTCTCTATCCAGGGACAAAGAGGAGCCTCCAAATTTTTGGCTGCCCTGACAAAAGGGCTACACTACAATACACCCTGTTCTTCTTAACAGGCCCTCCTGCACGTCTCCATCCAGGGACAAAGAGGAGCCTCCCAATTTTTGGCTGCCCTGACCAAAGGGCTCTACTACAATACACCCAGTTCTTCTTAACAGGCCCTCCTGCACGTCTCCATCCAGGGACAAAGAGGAGCCTCCCAATTTTTGGCTGCCCTGACCTAAGGGCTCTACTACAATACACCCACTTGAGGGTTACAGGCCCTACTACATGTCTGTATGCATGGGTCATTGTTGAACCTTCCAATTTTTGGCTGCCCTGACCAAAGGGCTCTACTACAATACACCCAGTTCTTCTTAACAGGCCCTCTGCAAGTACTCCATTCCAGGTGACAAAGAGGAGCCTCCAATTTTTGGCTGCCCTGACCTAAGGGCTCTACTACAATACACCCACTTGAGGGTTACAGGCCCTACTACATGTCTGTATGCATGGGTCATTGTTGAACCTCCAATTTTTGGCTGCCCTGACCAAAGGGGCTCTACTACAATACACCCACTTGAGGGTTACAGGCCCTACTACATGTCTGTATGCATGGGTCATTGTTGAACCTCCAATTTTTGGCTGCCCTGACCAAAGGGCTATACTACAATACACCCACTTAGGGTTACAGGCCCTACTACATGTCTGTATGCATGGGTCATTGTTGAACCTCCCAATTTTTGGCTGCCCTGACCAAAGGGCTCTACTACAATACACCCACTTGAGGGTTACAGGCCCTACTACATGTCTGTATGCATGGGTCATTGTTGAACCTCCAATTTTTGGCTGCCCTGACCAAAGGGCTATACTACAATACACCCACTTGAGGGTTACAGGCCCTACTACATGTCTGTATGCATGGGTCATTGTTGAACCTCCCAATTTTTGGCTGCCCTGACCAAAGGGCTCTACTACAATACACCCAGTTCTTCTTAACAGGCCCTCCTGCACGTCTCCATCCAGGGACAAAGAGGAGCCTCCCAATTTTTGGCTGCCCTGACCTAAGGGCTCTACTACAATACACCCACTTGAGGGTTACAGGCCCTACTACATGTCTGTATGCATGGGTCATTGTTGAACCTTCCAATTTTGGCTGCCCTGACCAAAGGGCTCTACTACAATACACCCACTTGAGGGTTACAGGCCCTACTACATGTCTGTATGCATGGGTCATTGTTGAACTCCCAATTTTTGGCTGCCGTGACCAATAGGGCTCTACTACAATACACCCAGTGTTCTTCTTAACAGGGCCCTCCTGCACGTCTCCATCCAGGGACAAAGAGGAGCCTCCCAATTTTTGGCTGCCCTGACCTAAGGGCTCTACTACAATACACCCACTTGAGGGTTACAGGCCCTACTACATGCTCTGTATGCATGGGTCATTGTTGAACCTTCCAATTTTTGGCTGCCCTGACCAAAGGGCTCTACTACAATACACCCACTTGAGGGTTACAGGCCCTACTACATGTCTGTATGCATGGGTCATTGTTGAACCTCCCAATTTTTGGCTGCCCTGACCAAAGGGCTCTACTAACACATACACCCATGTCTTCATGGTAAACATGGCTGCCTGCAACGGTCTACTACATCCATTAGGGCACAAAGAGGATGTGACCTCCCAATTTTTGGCTGCCCTGACCTAAAGGGCTCTACTACAATACACCCACTTGAGGGTTACAGGCCCTACTACATGTCTGTATGCATGGGTCATTGTTGAACCTCCAATTTTTGGCTGCCCTGACCAAAGGGCTCTACTACAATACACCCAGTTCTTCTTAACAGGCCCTCCTGCACGTCTCCATCCAGGGACAAAGAGGAGCCTCCCAATTTTTGGCTGCCCTGACCTAAGGGCTCTACTACAATACACCCACTTGAGGGTTACAGGCCCTACTACATGTCCTGTATGCATGGGTCATTGTTGAACCTCCCAATTTTTGTCTCCCTGACCAAAGGGCTTAACTACAATACACCCACTTGAGGGTTACAGGCCCTACTACATGTCTGTATGCATGGGTCATTGTTGAACCTCCCAATTTTTGGCTGCCCCGACCAAAGGGCTCTACTACAATACAGCCAGTTCTTCTTAACAGGCCCTCCTGCACGTCTCCATCCAGGGACAAAGAGGAGCCTCCCAATTTTTGGCTGCCCTGACCTAAGGGCTCTACTACAATACACCCACTTGAGGGTTACAGGCCCTACTACATGTCTGTATGCATGGGTCATTGTTGAACCTCCCAATTTTTGTCTACCCTGAACAAAGGGCTATACTACAATACACCCACTTGAGGGTTACAGGCCCTACTACATGTCTGTATGCATGGGTCATTGTTGAACCTCCCAATTTTTGGCTGCCCTGACCAAAGGGCTCTACTACAATACACCCAGTTCTTCTTAACAGGCCCTCCTGCACGTCTCCATCCAGGGACAAAGAGGAGCCTCCCAATTTTTGGCTGCCCTGACCTAAGGGCTCTACTACAATACACCCACTTGAGGGTTACAGGCCCTACTACATGTCTGTATGCATGGGTCATTGTTGAACCTCCCAATTTTTGTCTACCCTGAACAAAGGGCTATACTACAATACACCCACTTGAGGGTTACAGGCCCTACTACATGTCTGTATGCATGGGTCATTGTTGAACCTCCCAATTTTTGGCTGCCCTGGCCAAAGGGCTATACTACAATACACCCACTTGAGGGTTACAGGCCCTACTACATGTCTGTATGCATGGGTCATTGTTGAACCTCCCAATTTTTGGCTGCCCTGACCAAAGGGCTATACTACAATACACCCACTTGAGGGTTACAGGCCCTACTACATGTCTGTATGCATGGGTCATTGTTGAACCTCCCAATTTTTGGCTGCCCTGACCAAAGGGCTCTACTACAATACACCCAGTTCTTCTTAACAGGCCCTCCTGCACGTCTCCATCCAGGGACAAAGAGGAGCCTCCCAATTTTTGGCTGCCCTGACCTAAGGGCTCTACTACAATACACCCACTTGAGGGTTACAGGCCCTACTACATGTCTGTATGCATGGGTCATTGTTGAACCTCCCAATTTTTGTCTACCCTGAACAAAGGGCTATACTACAATACACCCACTTGAGGGTTACAGGCCCTACTACATGTCTGTATGCATGGGTCATTGTTGAACCTCCCAATTTTTGGCTGCCCTGACCAAAGGGCTCTACTACAATACAGCCAGTTCTTCTTAACAGGCCCTCCTGCACGTCTCCATCCAGGGACAAAGAGGAGCCTCCCAATTTTTGGCTGCCCTGACCTAAGGGCTCTACTACAATACACCCACTTGAGGGTTACAGGCCCTACTACATGTCTGTATGCATGGGTCATTGTTGAACCTCCCAATTTTTGTCTACCCTGAACAAAGGGCTATACTACAATACACCCACTTGAGGGTTACAGGCCCTACTACATGTCTGTATGCATGGGTCATTGTTGAACCTCCCAATTTTTGGCTGCCCTGACCAAAGGGCTCTACTACAATACACCCAGTTCTTCTTAACAGGCCCTCCTGCACGTCTCCATCCAGGGACAAAGAGGAGCCTCCCAATTTTTGGCTGCCCTGACCTAAGGGCTCTACTACAATACACCCACTTGAGGGTTACAGGCCCTACTACATGTCTGTATGCATGGGTCATTGTTGAACCTCCCAATTTTTGTCTACCCTGAACAAAGGGCTATACTACAATACACCCACTTGAGGGTTACAGGCCCTACTACATGTCTGTATGCATGGGTCATTGTTGAACCTCCCAATTTTTGGCTGCCCTGCCAAAGGGCTATACTACAATACACCCACTTGAGGGTTACAGGCCCTACTACATGTCTGTATGCATGGGTCATTGTTGAACCTCCCAATTTTTGGCTGCCCTGACCAAAGGGCTCTACTACAATACACCCACTTGAGGGTTACAGGCCCTACTACATGTCTGTATGCATGGGTCATTGTTGAACCTCCCAATTTTTGGCTGCCCTGACCAAAGGGCTCTACTACAATACACCCAGTTCTTCTTAACAGGCCCTCCTGCACGTCTCCATCCAGGGACAAAGAGGAGCCTCCCAATTTTTGGCTGCCCTGACCAAAGGGCTCTACTACAATACACCCAGTTCTTCTTAACAGGCCCTCCTGCACGTCTCCATCCAGGGACAAAGAGGAGCCTCCCAATTTTTGGCTGCCCTGACCTAAGGGCTCTACTACAATACACCCACTTGAGGGTTACAGGCCCTACTACATGTCTGTATGCATGGGTCATTGTTGAACCTCCCAATTTTTGTCTACCCTGACCAAAGGGCTATACTACAATACACCCACTTGAGGGTTACAGGCCCTACTACATGTCTGTATGCATGGGTCATTGTTGAACCTCCCAATTTTTGGCTGCCCTGGCCAAAGGGCTATACTACAATACACCCACTTGAGGGTTACAGGCCCTACTACATGTCTGTATGCATGGGTCATTGTTGAACCTCCCAATTTTTGTCTGCCCTGGCCAAAGGGCTATACTACAATACACCCACTTGAGGGTTACAGGCCCTACTACATGTCTGTAAGCATGGGTCATTGTTGAACCTCCCAATTTTTGGCTGCCCTGGCCAATGGGCTATACTACAATACACCCAGTTCTTGTTTACAGGCCATCCTGCATGTCTGTATCCAGGGGCATTGGTGAACCTCCCAATTTTGGACTGCCCTGGCAAAGGAAGATACTACAATAGACCCAGTTCTTCAAAATGGGCACATTATTTCTAGACAGGGCTTCATGTACGTCTCTTGTCAGGGTCATCGGAGTGCCGCACAATGTTTTCACGTAAAATCTTTCATGTAATCACAAAAAGTAACATACACCAGCTGTATCTCACTATTGGGTATGTGCCCTTAACATTTCCACCCTAAATATTCATTTTGGTGTCATTTTGGAAGGTTTTCTGGACACTCCGTAAAATTGGCGTGAAACTCGGACAACATTGTTCACAGCTGTGACTTTTGAGTGAGAAATGCTTCCAGGGGTCTTCCCCATGGTGTTGCCATGTCATTTCAGCACTCTTCTGAGACTTTTGTGACATTTTTAGGGTTTTTCCAGGCAGCCGGCAGTCATTTCATAAAAATACTCGTGTCTCCCATAGGATAACATTGGGCTCGTTACTCGGGCCGAGTACACGAGTATCTCGGGATGCTCGGCCCGAGCTTCGAGCACCCGAGCATTTTAGTACTCGCTCATCACTATTCTTCACCAGAACCAGAGCAGCACACAGAAGAGATGATGAATTCTACATATTTGAGCTGGAGTATGACCACGCTACTGGCATTGGGCCTGATATGTAGCGAGGTCAAAATCCAGTGCTATTCCCGTATGCCTAAAGAGGTCTCAGAGGAAAACAGCTCAGAGTCAGGAGTAGGTCAGCTGTTCCGTATGCCAACTGGGACCAGCACATGTCAGTCAGGATCTTGCAGCATGCCTGGCCATATTACACTTGGAGTCTATGGCTGCTGATGGATCAGCAAATCCAGGAGAAGGACAAGGAGGGCAAGGAAGAGGAGGTATTAGCGGCAGAAGCCCGTGTTTCCCTGTCTTTTGAAGCAACCCAGCCAGAGACCTTCTACTAGGACAATGTCATTTGGGCACCATTGCACCCTGCCAGCAAGTATCCTAACAGGCATGAACCACCCCAGCCCATCTAATTTATGGAAGAAACTTTACTTGCAATTGCCATCACCTGAGAGTGGTTGTTGCGGCCTAAGTCTAACACCTTTGATAAGAAAAGCACCCAGGGCTGAGTGGCAACATTCTTCCAGACAAGAGGGTCGGGTTCCTTGCCAAAGATGGGACTTGTGACAGGTGCTATGTAAATCTGTCCACCCTGCTGCATGACCATCTTGATTCATGACTCTGCACCTTGTATGTGGGGGGTGGGGGTCACCATCATGAAGGCGAAGGGCAGAGAAGTTTGGTTCAGGGTTGGCTTAAATCAGGTCACTACCACGGAGGAATTCCAAAACTGGCAGCAGGAGACCGACATGGAGCATCGGCTGCTGCCAGGCATGATATGGTTAGCCAACCAGCTGCAAAGAAACTGTTACACTACATGCTGTGACTGACCTCTTCTGGGCTGAGAGGTCAGTGCCCAACACATAGCCCAGGGCATTCCATTTGCCTATCCACTACTGCTGGGTCGGTCTCCATGGAGAACAGAGACCGGTGCCAATCAAGCAGTTCCTTGTTTTCTGCTCGTTCCCTATGCAGCTCCCCAGACCCCTTACTCACCCTGCTAGCGGAACCATGCCATCCTCCTTCACTTCATCCATCTTCTACTCCTTCTGAGGTCTGCATCCTGCCTACAGATGCCAGAGATCCTGAAGGGCCTGTAGATGTTGCCCATGTTCCTCCAATGTCTCCTAGAGGGGGTGGCAGTCCCCTAATTCCTCCATCCTCTTCTTCAGCATTGGCCATGATGGGGTGTGCTGGCAGCAGGTCGTGGGGGAGAATGTCCCTTGAGGAGTAAAACCTGTGATCCCCTGAGACTGTCCAGCAGCAGAGTACATTGTGAAACGGCAAGCTTCATCCAGGGAAGTGTTCAAAAAGCTGCTCCAGTCTTTTTACTTTGATTAAAGAGGACTTCTCTAAAAGAGGCCTGTTATTGGGTTGATAACCCATCCTGGAGTTCCTACATTGGTGCCTGATAATGAATGTTTTGAGTTATCAGAAAAGCAAGGCCTGTTTTTTTGTTAATTTAATTTTTTCCCTTGCCAAGTTTAGCGCCAGTTGCCTTTTCCTTGCTGGATTATAGGGACTGCAGTCTTAGGGCCACACCTCAAAGCCCTTAATTAGTCCTATCTTTCTGTCTGCTCTTTCAATGTATCATTCACTGGCTCCACGTCTTCTCCTCTTTTTCTCACTGTTGGGGTCACTTAGGGTTTAATCCTTGTCCCTTTTCTCTTCTCTCTCTACACAGCCCCGAATGGCAGATCATCAGCAAAGTTGGCTTCCAGTACCAGCTTTATGTTGATGACACACCACTATATACTTCTTCCCCTGACCTTACCCCCACTGTACTAATGAACATCAATGACTGTTTAATCACAGTTTCCAATATCATATCCACTCTCTATCTAAAACTGAACCTTTGCAAAACTGAACTTCTTCTGCTCCCGCCCTCCACTAACATCCCTAAATCTGACATCTTCCTCTCAGTGTGTGGCACCACGATAATGTTTAGGCAGCAGGCTCGCTGTCTGGGTGATATGTTCAACACCGATCTTTCCTTGACCACATATATACAATCTCCAACCCGCTCTTGCCACTGACGCCTAAACAACATCTCTAGAATCTGCCCCTTTCTAACCATGGAAACAACAAAACCATAGCCCTGATCCATTCCTGCCTTTATTATTGTAATTTTTATTAATTGGTCTCCTCCTCATTAGGCTTTTCCCTCTCCAGTCCATCCTTAAAGCAGCAGCTAGGGATGCTCATCTGACTAACAATTTCTTGGATGCTTCTGCTCTTTGCCAGTCATTGCACTGGCTGCCCATACACTATAAAATCCAATTCAAATTGCTTGTTCTCACCCACAAAACTCTTCATAGTGCAGCACCTCCATACCTCTGTGCACTCATCTCTGTCTATCACTCCACTCGTTCTCTTCAGGATGGAAGCAACTTTAGACTAACATCTGCATTAATCCAACCCTCCCACTCTTGGCTCCAAGACTTCTCCTGAGCTGCACCAACTCTCTCGAATAATCTACCCCAAGAAATTAGGACTATCCACAATTTACTTAGTTTCAAGAGCTCCCTAAAAACACATCTTTTTAGGGATACCTATCATGCTCCCTAGTCGAAGTCATTTAGACATAGCCTATCAAGCTCCCTAGTAGAAGTCATTTAGACATAGCCTGTTCACTCCACCTAACTCAAAAGCATTACAAATAATGGCTGGTGGCCACTCATGCAGCTCTTATCTATTTCCCATTTCCTCAAGTTGGCTGGACCATCACTGTAAATAAGCACCTGTAATTTGTGTTACCACCACCTCATTGTAGATTGTAAACTCTTATGAGCAGGGCTGTCATTATTTTGCTTTAATTATTGTATTTTTTCATAACTGTTACTTATGACTGTTTGTATATGAACCTCTGAATTTTCACAGAGGTTGTACAGGGCTGCGGAATATGTTGGCACTATATAAATAAAGATTATTATTATTATACAACAGTTACACACAGCAAATAAGATTATTATGCTGGATTTTGTATTAAATCACTAGTCGGACATTTCCCAAGCATCTATAATATATATATATAACAGCGAATGATGCTTGCAGAGCCCAGTAAGGTGACCCTTTGCAGCTGACAGATTGCTTTTTTGTCAACTTTGCTACTTCCCCACAGCTGCTGACAAACAAGCCACAAGTCTTTGGCCTGAAGGTCTATAGTATGGAAATTCAAGACATCACACATACTCCTGTAGAACAAAGATGGCAGTCTTCAAGGGCTTCAAACAGTGCATGTTTTCAGGATTTCCTTAGGATTGCACAAGCTATTTGAATCATCAAATCTGCAGATGATGAAATTACCACCTGAACAATATTAAGGGAGCCTTGAAAACGTACACTGTTTGTAGAGCCCTTGAGGACGGTTGTCGGCCATCCCTGCCGCCCAGAAATCATTGTGGAGGTAGTCAGGTAGAAAGAGGAATTCTCAAGCCCTTTTACCACAACTGCAACTCTCCCTGGACCCTCTTAGACCCTGTGCCCACAGTGCATTGTTTGCTGCTTTTTTATACGCAGATTCTGATATTCTGCATCAAAATCTGCATGACTATCTTGGAGCCAGCAAAGTCTATGACATCTATGAAGTGCTGATCCCATGTAGCTTTTCTTTCTTGCAGATGTTGTTTAGATTTCTTTTGTCTGCCCCAAAATCTTCACCAACTGTGCAAGGAATAAAAAACAAAGTTAGCACAGCACATCTACACTCTCATAGATTTTACTAGCTTCATGATAAATATACAGATTTTAATGCACACTCTTATAATGTGTTTAAATAAAAGCATCAAACTATGCACCGTTATCATAAGCTCTTACAAGCATATAGGGCATAATGTTCACAAAAGCATCCCCATATGCTGTGAGAGCAGGCATGCAGGCACTGATGGCAGTGTGACAAGCAGTGTCATCAAAAACAGCATAGATTAATCCAGCATAGATTAAACACTTAGCTACATCATTTGGAGTACTGCGAACCTTTTTGAGAAACTCTATCTATCTATCTATCTATCTATCTATCTATTTAATAGATAGATAGATAGATAGATAGATAGATAGATAGATAGATAGATAGATAGATAGATAGATAGATAGATAGTAAAAAGAGCTGCACGGCTTCTGCAGTGGGTGCAAATCAATCCAAGCAATACTTCTATTTGCTATGCATATGATACCAAAAAGGAATGCAGCATTCCAAATGAAGTGTCCAAAATCTGCCTTTATTAGGCCATCAAGTGCAGTGTGCAACGTTTCAGGCCCAGTCGCTAGAAGAAGGGCGACTGGGCCTGAAACGTTGCACACTGCACTTGATGGCCTAATAAAGGCAGATTTTGGACACTTCATTTGGAATGCTGCATTCCTTTTTGGTATTATATTATTAGATAGATAGATAGATAGATAGATAGATAGATAGATAGATAGATAGATACCATATATGCAAAAAAATGGACTGCAGCACTCATCCAGGCTGGAAGAAAGTCATGTATTGATCGAAACGTTGCTATTTTTTCACCTGAAGATCAATAAAGGCATAAAAAGAGGATTTGGATGAGTGCTGCAGTCCGTTTTTTGCATATATGGCCGGTATCTTGGTAGCTGATCCCTACCTAGGGCTGATTTAGCACCAAAGTTTTGCTTTTTTGAAACACTGCTCTATTTTTTCATTTATAGATAGATAGATAGATAGATAGATAGATAGATAGATAGATAGATAGAAAGTAGAGATAGACTTATAAATAGATGAAAAAATAGATATATGTCAAACAGCTATATAATGTTCCACCCTGATATATATTACAACTTGAACTCTTTAGTGTGTTTAATGTTGCACTAAACTTTAAACTTTGAAAGGGTGCTTGAGCATTGTATTTAGCTAAAAATAAAAAAAAAATTAAAAAAGGCATGGGGTCCCCCTATTTTTCATCATCAGCTAGGGTACAGCAGACAGCTGCAGCTTGTAGACCACAGTTGGTGGCTGAACTTTGGCTGGTAATCCAAAACAGAGGTCTCTCCAAGCTATTTTTTTAATTAGTTATTTATAAATTATACAATTTTTCCTCTTAAAGTATATTGAAAAATACTAAATACCTGGACCGCCTCTGGGCACCGTGGAAATAATTGTGCTGTCTCTGGCGGACGCCAGTCTAATACGATAACTGATAAGCACGATATAACGGTACAGCTTGATACTAGTGAGAACACTGTCAACGCTAAATGTATGGGAGCGTGTTAGTATTTGGAATAGATTGATTGTTGTCTAGCCTGGGTAAGGGAAAAGGGGGGGTTGTTGTTTTGTGGGGAGGTGGACAGTTTTAGGGAGGTTTATACAAGGGGGAAAAATTGACATTGTGAAGGATTGTATTATGCTTTGTTATTCCTTGCTGATTCTAATAAAATTTATCTGATTTAAAAAAAAAAAAAAAAATAAATTATACAATAATTTGATGGGAAAAACGAGTAGGGTCCCAGTCCCTCATTTTGGATCACCAACCTGGTAGCTTCCACTGGTAGCCTGCAGCGACCGATCTATGTGCCTGTCCATGGGAGTTGTGATCTGTCACAACCAGACCAGGTGAGTCTGTACTATTGGAGTCCGTGTGACTAGAGATGAGCCACCACCCTAGTGTTCGAATTCGATTCGATTTGTCAAGTTGGGGGTGTGTTCGTCAAATGTTTGTCGAATTTTCATCAAACACCGTAGAACTCCATTGAAAACAATGGCAGACAAACACATACATACACATAGAAAACATGTAGAAAACACCTTCTAAGGTGTCTAAAAGGTGACAAACTACTCAGAAGATACAACAAACACATGGAAAAGTGACAAGTACATATAAAAATACGAAAAGAGATGGACGAGTAAAAGGAGGAGGAGACACAGATATAGGCATGTCATGCTCTTCTAAAATCCATTTTTAACTCCAGTATTTGTAAGGCATCATGTACGCGATGAGTATTTGGTGAGTTTTACTTCAGTATTTGTAATTCCTCGTGCAGACGATGAGTATTTGGTGCGGTTTTTCCTCATTATTTGTAAGGCCTTGTGCATACAATGAGCATTTGGTGAAGTTTTTACCTCAGTATCTGTAAGGCCTCGTGCAGACGATGAGTCTTTGGTGAGTTTTACTTCAGTATCTGTAAGGCCACGTGCGACGATGAGTCTTTGGTGATGTTTTTCCTCAGCAACTGTAAGGCCTCGTGCAGAAGAGGAGTCGTTGGTAAGTTTTACTTTAGTGTCTGTAAGGCCACGTGCAGAAGATGAGTGTTTGATGAGTTTTACTATTTGGTGATGTTTTTCCTCAATATTTGTAAGGCCTCGTGCAGATGATGAGTCTTTGGTGATGTTTTTCCTCAGTATCTGTAAGGCCTCGTGCAGACAATGAATGTTTGGTGAGCTTTACTTCAGTATCTGTAAGCCCTCGTGCAGACGATGACTATTTGGTGAGGTTTTTCCTCAGTACCTGTAAGTTCTCGTGCAGATGATGGCTATTTGGTGATGTTTTTCCTCAGTATCTGTAAGGCCTCATGCAGACAATGAGCATTTGGTGATGTTTTTCCTCAGTATCTGTGAGGCCTCGTGCAGACGATGATTCTTTGATGATGTTTTTCCTCAGTATCTGTAAGGCCTCGTGCACACGATGAGTCTTTGGTGAGCTTTACTTCAGTATCTGTAAGGCCACGTGCAGACGATGACTATTTGGTGAGGTTTTTCCTCAGTATCTGTAAGGCCACATGCAGATGATGAGTCTTTGGTGAGTTTTACTTCAGTATCTGTAAGGCCTTGTGCAGATGATGAGTATTTGGTGATGTTTTTCCTCAGTATCTGTAAGGCCTCGTGCAGACGATGAATATTGTGTCACATTTAGGGGACTACAAAAAGAGTCTCCATTTTTTCCAAAAATTTAGGCACAGACACCACTTAAGTGGCATCAATTGCCCCACAGTTGCAAACTTTAAATGGTTACTTTTAGGCAAAAATTCACAAGGCTTTAGTCTCCCCAGGATGACACAGGGATAGAAAAGTCCTTGCGGATACATGCCTTGTTCATCTTTATGAACTTTAGTCTGTCCACATCCTGGGTGGACAGACGCATGCGCTTTTCTGTCAGCACACCACCAGCAGCACTGAAGACACGTTCCAAGAGAATGCTGGCTGCAGGGCACGACAATATCTCCAAGGCGTGAGTGGCGAGCTCAGGCCATTTTTCCAGACTGGAAGCCCAAAATGAGCAAGGCTCCAGTTCCCCAGTCATGGCATTGATGTTAAGTTGGAGATACTCATATACCATAATCTCCAGGTGTTGACTATGTGTCAGACTTCTCGTGTCTTCAGGCCTTCCAAATGATGGTTTAAAAAAATTGTGAAACTAGGCCACAAAATTGCTGTTACCACCACCAGATACGATGTTACTGGTACGGTGTGAGTGATGATGACTCGACAGTCCCACGGTTGACAAGTTAGAACTGTGAGATTCACTCTGTGTACCACTGGTGGTTTGTGGAAAAGCCGATCTGAGATCAGCTTCTGCTGATACTCCTGCATGCGTGTGTCCCTTTGTATGGCAGGAATTATTTTGGCAAATTTGGTCTTGTACCAGGGATCTAAGAGTGTGGCAACCCAGTAGTCGGCATTACTTCTAATTCGGACAATCCGAGGGTCATGTAGCAGGCACGTGTGTGACATTGCCCCGGCGAAGGACCACATCCAGGTTGCAGCATTGTCGCACACAGCCTTCCCTGGCTGCAGGTTGAGTGGAGACAACCATTGCTGAAACTCGGTCGACAGAGCTGACCACAACTCTTCAGCTGTGTGACTGACATTTCCCAGGCATTTCAAGGTAAAGTCCGCCTGATGGTGTTGAGCCCTGCTGCCAGCATAATAAGGAGGTGTGCAGGATTCCTTATGTGCAGTTACAACGTGGTTGGCATTACCAGACAGGCTTTGGGTGGAGATGGAGGACCGAGATGAGGTTGATGAGGCAGAAGCAGTGAAGGAGCTTCTACCTACAGAGAATGGACGCACAACTCGTGGGGACAGCAAGACTTGGACAGCAGACCCTTCTCCAGCTCTCACCATAGTTAATCAGTGCCCAGTCAGCGAGATGTAATGCCCCTGACCATGCTTACTGGTCCAAGTGTCTGTGGTGAAATGGACCCTGTCACACACAGAGTTTCTCAAGGAAGTGGTGATGTTGTCTGTGATCTGCTGGTGTAGCGCAGGCACACCTTTCTTGGAGAAGTAGTGGCGACTGGGCATCTGGTACTGGGGCACCACGACGGACATAAGGTCTCGAAAATCCTCTGTGTTCACCAGGCGGAAAGGCAGCATATCTGTAGCCAACAGCTTGCAGATGGTGAAATTCAATTGCTTAGCTTTCTCATGGCTAGGAGGAAATGGTATTTTACTTGTCCACATCTGAGGGATGGAGGGCTGACTGCTGTGCTGAGATGGGGTTGAGTAGAGTGTCTCCGGCAAACTGCTGGTCTGTGAGGGAGGTGCAGGTGAAGATGTAATGTTGCCT
>JARQOC010002744.1:0-22239 GCA_033576535.1 Allobates femoralis | reverse complement strand
GGGCCAGCGGCTAGTGATGGGCGAATCCTAAATTACTCGGACTCGCTTGACTCTACCGAGTCCGAGCCCGGGACTCGCTACTCGTTGCGAGTCTAGCGAGTCCAATGTTAATGAATGGGGAAGCGAATAATAGCGAGTAATGTGTGATTTAAAAATCGCAGATGTGTGTCGGAAAGCGCTCGCATTGCCGTGTCGGAAGCCCCACTGGCAACTGTATTTTGCTGCTGTCTCCGAGGCCAACGTCGCATGTGTTGGAGGCGAGGCAAGCGACTTTCTGCAGCAAACCACATGCTTTGTGCAAACAGGAAATAAGCCGACTCGAGCTTCCTGGCTGGACGCGCATAAAGTCACAGCGAGGAAGCATGGCTCCTGTCGACACCCTGCAATTAATTGCTCTGGTGGAGGCTCGGCCCCTGCTTTGGCTGCCCACTGACCCTGCATATGGGGATAATGTCCAGCGGACTACGGCCTGGAGGGAGATCGCACAGAGCGTTTTCCCAACGTTTCATCGTTGTGGCCATGATGTGCAGAGCAATATGGGTGAGTTAAATGTGTTCACACGTTATATTGCATTTACCGTATATAGTCGTGTATAAGCCGACCCGTGTATAAGCCGACCCCCCTACTTTAGCCCCAAAAAAGTGGGAAACCATATTGACCGCCATTCTTGTATACAGCGGCTATCACTGTTAGACATCCCCCCAGCAGAGTATACAGCTCCACCTGCAGAGTATACAGGCCCCCCCAGTGTGTATATATGCCACCGATATTAGGGTATACAGCCCCCCCGTGGGTACACAGGTCCCCCAGCACTGGCTATACATGGCCCCCAGTGATTATACAGGGCCCTCATAGTAGGGTCTACAGCCCCCCCGTGGGTATACAAGACCACAGCAGTGGGTATACAGGGCCCCCGTGGGTATACAGGGCCCCCGTGGGCATACAGGGCCCCCATAGTAGGGTATACAGGGCCCTCAATGTGTTATAATGCGCCGTTGCATGGTTGCCTATATTTGGATGGGTTCACAATAGTACACTTAGTTTAAAGGGAACCAACCACCCCCAATGACCCCCCCGGACTATTAATATCAGTCCCTACACACAGCACATACATGTGCTGCACTGTTTTTTGCTAAATAAACTGTTTTTTAAAACTAAAGATAATGATTTTTAAAGTTTAAAACGGAACGACGGTTGGGCGGGACTTATCTGTGGAAACCGCCGAGATCTGATGTCAATCATCTTCCCTGTCTCCCCTCGCAGCATTGAAGTTCAGCCCTTTGTGCAGCGTCACAGCCCTGTGCACGGGCTCGCATGCCCGTGCACACGTCATCATCTACAGCCGGGAAGCGAGCGCGCGCTCTGTCTTCCATAGCCGAGCGCAGGAAGACAGAGCGCGCGCTCGCTTCCCGGCTGTAGATGATGACGTGTGCACGGGCATGCGAGCCCGTGCACAGGGCTGTGACGCTGCACAAAGGGCTGAACTTCAATGCTGCGAGGGGAGACAGGGAAGATGATTGACATCAGATCTCGGCGGTTTCCACAGATAAGTCCCGCCCAACCGTCGTTCCGTTTTAAACTTTAAAAATCATTATCTTTAGTTTTAAAAAACAGTTTATTTAGCAAAAAACAGTGCAGCACATGTATGTGCTGTGTGTAGGGACTGATATTAATAGTCCGGGGGGGTCATTGGGGGTGGTTGGTTCCCTTTAAGGGCTGTTCCTCCTGGCTCTGAAGGCCAGGGGGTTGGGTGTATATAAATACCACTAATGAGCGGAGTCTGGTGCCCGCACTATTACATTCTCTATGCATTGACATGTGCCCTGCCCCATTTGTGATTGTGGCCACGTGAGCTCAATGTCCGTAATGCTGTTGATGATGTTCCACACTGTCGTTTCCATGTGCCTTGTATACACATTTCACACACAACATGATTAAAATGTTATTGTTGATTTGTACACATACTTTTAGTGTTTCAAATGTTAAAGAGGTCTAAACCCGGTTTGAAATCATTTCACAGTTGACCACATTATGAAGCGCTGGAGGAGCTGCCGCGACCAATTTAAGCGGCAACACCGGAGGATCCTGGAGGGGGGCCCGGAAGCTGGTCACGGCATAATATATTGCCACTATGAACGGCTGTCATTTCTGGAACCGGTGGCCCGTATGCCAAGGTATGTGTCTGCCGCACTGTTGTTTACTATTATTGTTATTATTATTTTTTAATATAGCGCCATTAGGTTCCATGGCACTTTACATGAGGATAAGGGTTAACGACAAAAAACAGTCCATGAAGACAATCAGGTCATACAGGTACAAGAGGAGAGGACCCTGTCCACGAGGGCACACAATGTACGTATGAAGCTCTATAATGAGTGTGCTGGTTTACATACCCACACAGGGGTTTGTTTCTGCCATGGTGCAACCCAATTCTATCACCTTTGGCAATGATCCAGGACATACACATTTATAGTCACATTGTGACGTTTGGACAAATAAGCAATGTTCTGCAGGTGGTCAGACACAATGTTCCGTGACCTCACAATTAGCTATTATTGTTGGCATGTTTGTGGAACAAAGCCATGTTCTTCCCTCCAATGGCCTCTAAGGTCTGTGGCCCTGTCTGGTTTGCCTGTCATAAGCCTCAGTTGTATCAGTTCCTAATGGCCTCGACTTGCATAAGGGCCACATACATCCCTACACATTTAGTTGTGGGTGTTTTTTTCGGCAAAATAACGTTGCAAGGATATACCCCTTTTGCACTAAACTGTTTGTACACCATCCCAGATTGCTGACACATTCACACACATTTCAGAACATACCCTGTATCACTACAAATATGTGTGGTTCAGTTTTCCCATGGGTTTATTTGGGGCTGCAAGGTGATGGTGTAGATATTAGGGCCCACATGTGAATTGTACTTTTTTTGTCGTTAACTCATGGCCACATTACGAATCCTCCGGAAAACATAGCGTATTAATGCTGTATTAAATCAAACTAAAGAGGGCCATATTTTAAGTGCAACAGCCTTTTATGTCCAAGGTCCTTTAGGAAACCCGAGGTTTGTCCTTGCTGTTCCCGTTTTTTGGTTCGGCCCCGTTGGAGTAACTAAAACTGTCCATCTGTGCATACCACCTTGTTTGGCACCAACGATGTGTGACCTGCTGCTCAAAGACAACCCCATACTCTATGTCCATTACAGTCGTTTCAAATCCCAAGCCATCTGTTTGTTGTGTTTTATTTACCAAGACATTCCTGATTAGCATACATGGCAGCAACAAGGAGTGTAGGCCACTAACGGCAAATGCTCATGTGTCACCTATGCTGCAGGACTCCATTTCCTGTCTTGCTCACCTGCCCTATAGATCTGGGTTATGTGCATTGAGACCAAGGCCGTCCACACTGTGTGTTTTTGTGTCCATCTGATGGCAAAGAACCCTGAATAATGTGTTTGCCTCACAGTGTCAGGCTATAGCTTTGTCCACATAAAGTTTCCACAAAAAGTCAAAACATTAGTTGTGGCCACTAATATGTCTTCAAGTGACTACATAGCTGTCCTGCCTAAGTCATGGCACAGTGTAATAGTGCAGACTAATTTTAAAATTTGTAATGTAATGGCAAAAAATCGTGGAGCAACAGTACCCACACATACAATATAGTTTGAGGCATGAGCCAAAAATGTCATTAATTTATTTGCTGCAATTCCATCTTAAGGGCAACAATGAAAAGACACAGAATACACAGATACACTGAGTCAAAAAAGCGTGCACATGTTATGTTTGGCCTATGGTTTTGTTTCCAAAGGCAACCCATTCACCAAATGTTTTTTATATTTACCCACAGAGCTGCTCACTTTCGGAGGCGGCGTTGGAACCCGCCACCACAGCTGCCTGAGGAGGGGAGGGAGGCCCCTCAACCCCCACCAGATGAGGAGGAGGGAGTAGCACCACCACCACCACCGCCACCACCACCACCGCCGCCGCCACCACCACCACCGCCGCCACCACCACCACCACCACCACCACCACCACCGCCGCCACCACCACCACCACCTTTGGGGCCGCAGATACAAGAAGAGGAGGATGAAGGGCCACACCAGCGCCCTCCAGTGCCGACTGCCAGCAGCAGTGTGGGGAGTCACTGGAACCCCAGCAGCCCTGCTCTGATCCCGGGGGCACCACAAGACCGCAGAGGACAGTGTAGTGCTGACTTTGCCCGCAGTCTCATACCGTTCTTGGATGACATTCCATTCGAGAGAAGACTGCGGGCATGGTCAGCAATACACATTGTCCTCGATGCGTGTAGGCCCCCAAACCATCCTGGGCAGGTGTTTGATTTTTTGGAGGAGTGGCGGCTCAGCAGATCTAACATCCTGGACAGGGCCACACCCCGGGACAGGTATTTGCGACCCAGAGGTGGTGTCCAAGAATCAGTGGCCTACCAAGCCAAGGCCAACCGGCCCAGATGCCCCAGCCTACAGGCTTCCAACCACTGGGTGAGGTACTGCATGGGGCCCTGGACCTACTCAACGACCAGGGTGATGGTGCCACGTTACAGCCAAGGCCGGAGGATGCGGCAACCTTCCACCAGCTGTAGACCCCTTCTTTTTTTTTGTTTATTTTTTGTTCCTGTGCATTGCACAATTTCTTTGTTATGTTATTATTTTTTTTTACTAAGTTTAAACCCCAAAAAAAAAAAAAAAAAAAAAAAAAATTCTGACATCTTTGCCATTATGGCGAAATAATACCCAGTTGACAAAAACTGCTTTGTGTCTGTCTTTTTTGAGGGAATGGATGTGTAGGTTTTTTTTGTGGGTGGGCTTAAAGTCATCATCATTAGCAAGTACTTTACGGCCCGCATGGCGCATGAAGGCACCTTGGTTATTATGTGGAAAATCATGACTGCACATACAAATGTTGCTTACAAATAAATAGTGCCTGTGTTTGTGGGGGGGTGACTTAATGACTCGGTATGGCAACAACACTGGGAACACAGATGCGATAGGCTGGGACGTCTACTTGCAACAGAGCGCGTCTACGCGTTATCTCCGTAGCGTACAGTGGGACCCTTCGCCATGCTCCAGCAGGATCTTAGTACAAGCCACGTTTTCGATGCAGGCATAGGCCTGTTGCCACAAAAAATTAGCCCAAGGGGCGAGATCAACTCTATTTGGAAGTTGAGGAGGGCGCGTGGCCCATACTATTTGCTTGTCCTGTGAGCATAGTACAAGCAACGTATTCGATGCAGGTATAGGCTTGTAGCCTCAAAAAATTAGCCCAAGGGCGAGATGAACTGTATTTGGAAGTTGAGGAGGGCGCGTGGCCCATACTATTTGCTTGTCCTGAGAGCATAGTACAAGCAACGTATTCGATGCAGGTATAGGCTTGTAGCCTCAAAAAATTAGCCCAAGGGGCGAGATCAACTCTATTTGGAAGTTGAGGAGGGCGCGTGGCCCATACTATTTGCTTGTCCTGTGAGCATAGTACAAGCAACGTATTCGATGCAGGTATAGGCTTGTAGCCTCAAAAAATTAGCCCAAGGGGCGAGATCAACTCTATTTGGAAGTTGAGGAGGGCGCGTGGCCCATACTATTTGCTTGTCCTGAGAGCATAGTACAAGCAACGTATTCGATGCAGGTATAGGCTTGTTGCCACAAAAAATTAGCCCAAGGGGCGAGATCAACTCTATTTGGAAGTTGAGGAGGGCGCGTGGCCCATACTATTTGCTTGTCCTGTGAGCATAGTACAAGCAACGTATTCGATGCAGGTATAGGCTTGTAGCCTCAAAAAATTAGCCCAAGGGGCGAGATCAACATTTTTAAAATTTATGCAAGGCACTTGAGCCAAACTATATGTTTTATTTCAGTTTGAGAAATGCCCACAATGCAGGCATAGGCTTGTTGCCTTAAAAAATTCAGCCAAGAGACTGTTTTGGATTGTCTGACATAATTCAACGGTCAAAAAACATCACAAGTGCATGCATTATTAAAGTAACATTACTGACACTGATTGTGTAGTTTTGTTGTCATGCAGCAAGTGTAGCAGGAACATTATTTATCCAATCTTCTTAGCAGAGGGACATTGTTTATCCTTTGTGTAAGAAGAGGACATAATGTTTAAACCGCACTGAGCCAAACGTAACAAATTTGAAAATGTCCCTCTAGGTTGGGGTACTCTCGTCTGAAGGGGTTAAGAACTTTGATGATATCCAGTCCTTGTTAAACTTAATGAGAGTGAGTCTGTCGGCATTTTCTGTAGTCAGCCGTGACCTTCTATCAGTGACAATTCCCCCAGCGGCACTAAAAACACGCTCTGATGTCACACTAGCAGCTGGGCAGGCCAGCAACTCCAAGGCATACAAAGACAGCTCAGTCCAAGCGTGAAGCTTGGAAACCCAGTAATTAAAGGGTACAGAGGGGTCGGTTAAGAAGCTGGTAGTGTCACACACATACTCGTTCAACATGTTTGACAATGTTTGTCTCCTAGACAAGGGGACCGTAGGCACAATCCGTTGCAGATTGGAAGGTCTGTTGAACATCGCCCAGTTGGTGGACATCTTACCACCACCTCTTCTTGACAATGTGGCAGTTTGTGTTCGAACCAAAGGCTGCTGTGGCAAAGAGCTGCTTGTTCGTGGTATAGCGGAGTCAGATGGTGAAATTGACATTAAATTGTCAACCACCACACTTTTGAAATAATCCATCGTTAAGCCCCTTGGTGACTGCAACAGCAGCGATGGAAACTTGTCTTTGTAGCGTGGGTCAAGGAATGTTGACAACCAGTAGAGGTCGCTGTCATAGATGTTAATGACGCGTGGATCCTGGGACAGACATTGAGACATGAAGTCAGACATGTGTGCTAGGCTACAAAGACTCATGTCTTCTGTGTCACCAGACTGATGAACAATAGGCATCATGGTCTCAAAATCGGTCTCCGCCTCCTGCTCTTCAGCCCACCCATGCTGTACCGACATAAAACTGGGGTTGGGAGTTCCATCAGGGTGCACCTCAGTACCATGGAGAAATAAATCGTCTTCATCTTCCTCATCACTGTTTTGTTCTGCAGCCAATGTTGCCGGCTGAAATTGGCTTTGCTGGCTCTGATCCTGGATGTTAAAATGTGGATCCATAGCCCTCTGCTGTGCCCTCAATGATTCTGTTTTAAGATTCAGGAGAGAATCTGTAAGCAAACACAGCATGGGGATGGTGAGACTAATAATGGACTCATCACCGCTGACCAGTTTTGTGCAGTAATCGAAGTTCTCTAGAACCTCGCAAAGGTCAGCGATCCAGACCCACTCCATCGTACCAATGTGTCTTGTATTACTTCCTGGGTGACGGGCATGTTGCAGCTGATATTCCGCTATAGCCCTCTGCTGCTCATTGAACCTAGCCAACATATGGAATGTAGAATTCCATCGTGTGGGCATGTCGCAAATTAATCTGTGTTTGGGCAAATTAAATTGCTGTTGAAGGGCAGATAGATTTGCAAGTGCCGTTGATGAATGTCGGAAATGTCCGCAATTTCTACGCACCTTCTCTAGTAGATCAGATAACTCTGGGTAATTTTTCAAGAATTTCTGAACTACAAGATTCAGTACGTGAGCCATGCAAGGCACGTGTTGAAGTTTACCGAGCTTTATTGCTGCAACAAGGTTTCGTCCGTTATCACTGACAACAAGACCTGGTTGTAGTTGCAGTGGGGCCAGCCACTCATCTGTCTGTTGTTTAACACCTTTCCACAGCTCGTTTGCAGTGTGAGGTGTGTCACCTAGACAGATGAGCTTAAGAAGAGCCTGTTGTCGCCTGGCTGATGCAGTACTGCAAAGCTCCCAACTTTGACGTGATGTGGCGGACAAATCAGCAGTGGTCAAGGAAGTTGAAGACGCACATTGTGTTGTAGAAGTATATGAGGACGCGGACACCCGGAATGATGCTGTGCCCGCTATTCGTGGAGTTGGTAGGATCGCAGATATTCCACTATTACACTTTGGGACACTCTCGACAAGGTTGATCCAGTGAGCTGTCAGGGATATGTATCTGCCCTGTCCACAAGTACTTGTCCAGGTATCAGTTGTCAGGTGAACTTTTCCGCTCACAGCATTTGTCAGTGCACGCTTCAAGTTGTTAACCACGTCCAGATGTAGCGCGGGTATGGCAGTACGTGAAAAAAAATTGCGACTGGGGACAGTGTATCGTGGTGCTGCCACAGCCAACAACTCCCTAAAAGCCTCAGTATCAACAAGCCTAAATGGCAGCATTTCTACAGCTAACAGCTTAGAAATTTGCGCTGTCATTTGTCGAGAAAAAGGGTGTGTGGATGGGTGCTTCCGCTGCCTCTCATACAGCTGTGGAACAGACAACTGGACATTTGGCGCAGACTCACAAGTCACTTGACTACTGTCATATCTCTGGTCTAACGCAGCTTGTGGTGAGATCGTATGAGTAGGAGCTGCTGCATGAACAGTAGATGGTGAAGGACGATTCTGAAGTGGCATAACGGTGTTGAGGTCAGAAGGCCCTGATGTCGAACCCTGATGGGCCAACCACTGACTTGGGTGCTTAAGAGTCATGTGTTTTCGCATACTGCTCGTGCTCAAGTTTACTTTGCCCTGGCCTCTGCTCAGCCTGGCATAGCAGATGTTACATATAACCACATTTGGTACTGATGGGCTATCTTTGAAAAATTTCCAGACAATGGATGTTCGTCCTTTAGGTTGTGGTGTAGGAACTGAAGGATGAGTCTGGCCAACACAAACTGTAGACACATTTTGGCCAACTGTTCTTAAAGTTGGGGCAACAGTTGGTACAGTTTGTGCAACAGTTGACACAATTTGGGCTACTGTTGTCACAGCTTGGATTCGGGATAAAGGAGTAAGCCTGGGTGCTTTAGGCGGTGGTAAATAACCACTTTCCTCCTCCTGGCTGCTCTGTTGGCTCTGCATGTCAAGTGTCCAGGTTGGATCAGTGGTCTCATCATCCACCCCCTCCTCCTCAAAGTCATCTGGATAACGTGACTGGTCAGGCTGGCCAGATGAGATGTGTGTCTCATCATCATCATCATCCTCCACCTCCTGAGACGGTCTATGGCTTTGTTGAAAGGGACGTTCTTCAGGACGAGGTGAATCCAAACTTTGTCCATAGATGGAATGTACGTCTGGTTCAAGTATCTGTTCAGGCAGTGACAAAGAAAGGTCCGGTTGTCTGAATGGCTGATAAGAACCAAATAAATCTTCCGAATGCCCAAGTTCACGGTCTAAATTTTCCTCCGTCTGGCGATGGCTTGAGGAAATAGGAAGATTTTGTGGATTAGATGACCCCGCTTTGTCAGTAGCGGCACTTGAATATGGTGTCAAGGATGATTGTGTGCTGCCAGAACCCGTGGTTGAGGTCTTGTCAGCCATCCAAGATGTTATTTGGTCTTGATCTTCCGGCCTCAAGACACGTTTCGGTTGAGTACTGGGAAATTTAGACAGCAGGAAGGTGGATCGATCAATCCTTGTCTGTCTACTTCTACCAGTGCCTTGTTGTTCACGACTGCTAGGGCCCCGACCTCGTCCCTGTCCCTTTGCAGACTGGTTTTTGGGAATCTGGTGTTTTTGGGACATTGTTGACAAATGCACAGCCACCGAGATGGAGTTAGGTGTTGATGCAGGCGTCACTTACTGGCGGGTTAAGTGTGTGCTACCACTTGGCAGTGAAGCACTACACTATTCCCTTAAAAAATTAGAAAGTGCGCACAGCCACCGAGATGGAGTTTGGTGTAGCTGCAGGCGTCACTTACTGGCGGGTTAAGTGTGTGCTACCACTTGGCAGTGAAGCACTACACTATTCCCTGAAAAAATTAGAAAGTGCGCACAGCCACCGAGATGGAGTTTGCTGTTGCTGCAGGCGTCACTTACTGGCGGGTTAAGTGTGTGCTACCACTTGGCAGTGAAGCACTACACTATTCCCTGAAAAAATTAGAAAGTGCGCACAGCCACCGAGATGGAGTTTGGTGTTGCTGCAGGCGTCACTTACTGGCGGGTTAAGTGTGTGCTACCACTTGGCAGTGAAGCACTACACTATTCCCTGAAAAAATTAGAAAGTGCGCACAGCCACCGAGATGGAGTTTGGTGTTGCTGCAGGCGTCACTTACTGGCGGGTTAAGTGTGTGCTACCACTTGGCAGTGAAGCACTACACTATTCCCTGAAAAAAATTAGAAAGTGCGCACAGCCACCGAGATGGAGTTTGGTGTTGCTGCAGGCGTCACTTACTGGCGGGTTAAGTGTGTGCTACCACTTGGCAGTGAAGCACTACACTATTCCCTGAAAAAATTAGAAAGTGCGCACAGCCACCGAGATGGAGTTTGGTGTTGCTGCAGGCGTCACTTACTGGCGGGTTAAGTGTGTGCTAACACTTGGCAGTGAAGCAGCACACTATTCCCTGAAAAAAATTAAGTGCGCACAATTAGTCGCAGAAGTAGGTGGCGTACGTGCTATTTGCAGCTAGGAGAGCAGCAACGCACTGTTCTGCCACAGACAAAATAACGCTGAAGGGGTTTTTAGGACCCAAAATCTATCAGCTGGCAAAAAATTGTAAATAGTACCTCAGCTAAGCCTCTCACTTCAGCTATTAGAACAGCTGAGTGAGTAAGCGAAGCTATGAGGTCGCTCCTGTGAACACTATAAAGGCTGCAGCTCCCTGCTTCCCTGCCTGCCTAAAGTGTCACAGTACACAGTACTCCTCTGTCCTCCTGCTAGCTCTCACAAGAGCTGTTTGGGGTTAATATAAGGAATCTTGAAGTTCCCTACACTCACTGACAATCCCTATGATCTGCTCCAGAATCTACCTCACCCTGTTCTAGCTCAGATCTTCAGAGAAATGTGCTCAAAATGGCGGTGGCAAGGCTTATATACAGCCTTGCCTGTCATCGATGACATAGCCATCACGATGGACAGAAGCCAATCATAGTAATGCCACAAGAAGAGGGCTGTGGCATTACTGAATAAGATTGGCTAACATCCTTGTCCATCTTCACAAGTTTGTCTGACCTAACACGCTAGGCTGTCTCGGAAGATTTGTCGGAACATAACAGATTCTGTATTCGCGAGTCCCGAATACAGAATACAGGACTCGGATTCGTAGACTCGCTAGGATTCGCTAGGAGTCGCTACGACTCGCTCGGAATCGCTACTTACAGCGGGTATCCGTGAAGCGGTGCCATTCTCTAAACGATTTGGGGGAGATTCAAGCTACATAGCGATGTGATAGAGCGAGTCTCGCTAGTAAAACTAGGATTCCCATTTAATTGCATTGGACTCGCTACTTTGCGAGTCCTCGCTGGGAAACTCGCCGAGTAGCGAGTCCTGCGAGTCCCTTACTACTCGCCGAGTAACGAGTCCTAGCGAGTAGATTCGCCCATCACTAGTTTAGAGAATGGCACCGCTTCACGGATACCCGCTGTAAGTAGCGATTCCGAGCGAGTCGTAGCGACTCCTAGCGAATCCTAGCGAGTCTACGAATCCGAGTCCTGTATTCTGTATTCGGGACTCGCGAATACAGAATCTGTTATGTTCCGACAAATCTTCCGAGACAGCCTAGCGTGTTAGGTCAGACAAACTTGTGAAGATGGACAAGGATGTTAGCCAATCTTATTCAGTAATGCCACAGCCCTCTTCTTGTGGCATTACTATGATTGGCTTCTGTCCATCGTGATGGCTATGTCATCGATGACAGGCAAGGCTGTATATAAGCCTTGCCACCGCCATTTTGAGCACATTTCTCTGAAGATCTGAGCTAGAACAGGGTGAGGTAGATTCTGGAGCAGATCATAGGGATTGTCAGTGAGTGTAGGGAACTTCAAGATTCCTTATATTAACCCCAAACAGCTCTTGTGAGAGCTAGCAGGAGGACAGAGGAGTACTGTGTACTGTGACACTTTAGGCAGGCAGGGAAGCAGGGAGCTGCAGCCTTTATAGTGTTCACAGGAGCGACCTCATAGCTTCGCTTACTCACTCAGCTGTTCTAATAGCTGAAGTGAGAGGCTTAGCTGAGGTACTATTTACAATTTTTTGCCAGCTGATAGATTTTGGGTCCTAAAAACCCCTTCAGCGTTATTTTGTCTGTGGCAGAACAGTGCGTTGCTGCTCTCCTAGCTGCAAATAGCACGTACGCCACCTACTTCTGCGACTAATTGTGCGCACTTAATAATTTTTTTCAGGGAATAGTGTGCTGCTTCACTGCCAAGTGTTAGCACACACTTAACCCGCCAGTAAGTGACGCCTGCAGCAACACCAAACTCCATCTCGGTGGCTGTGCGCACTTTCTAATTTTTTCAGGGAATAGTGTAGTGCTTCACTGCCAAGTGGTAGCACACACTTAACCCGCCAGTAAGTGACGCCTGCAGCAACACCAAACTCCATCTCGGTGGCTGTGCGCACTTTCTAATTTTTTCAGGGAATAGTGTAGTGCTTCACTGTCAAGTGGTAGCACACACTTAACCCCCAGTAAGTGACGCCTGCAGCAACACCAAACTCCATCTCGGTGGCTGTGCGCACTTTCTAATTTTTTCAGGGAATAGTGTAGTGCTTCACTGCCAAGTGGTAGCACACACTTAACCCGCCAGTAAGTGACGCCTGCAGCAACAGCAAACTCCATCTCGGTGGCTGTGCGCACTTTCTAATTTTTTCAGGGAATAGTGTAGTGCTTCACTGCCAAGTGGTAGCACACACTTAACCCGCCAGTAAGTGACGCCTGCAGCTACACCAAACTCCATCTCGGTGGCTGTGCGCACTTTCTAATTTTTTAAGGGAATAGTGTAGTGCTTCACTGCCAAGTGGTAGCACACACTTAACCCGCCAGTAAGTGACGCCTGCATCAACACCTAACTCCATCTCGGTGGCTGTGCATTTGTCAACAATGTCCCAAAAACACCAGATTCCCAAAAACCAGTCTGCAAAGGGACAGGGACGAGGTCGGGGCCCTAGCAGTCGTGAACAACAAGGCACTGGTAGAAGTAGACAGACAAGGATTGATCGATCCACCTTCCTGCTGTCTAAATTTCCCAGTACTCAACCGAAACGTGTCTTGAGGCCGGAAGATCAAGACCAAATAACATCTTGGATGGCTGACAAGACCTCAACCACGGTTCTGGCAGCACACAATCATCCTTGACACCATATTCAAGTGCCGCTACTGACAAAGCGGGGTCATCTAATCCACAAAATCTTCCTATTTCCTCAAGCCATCGCCAGACGGAGGAAAATTTAGACCGTGAACTTGGGCATTCGGAAGATTTATTTGGTTCTTATCAGCCATTCAGACAACCGGACCTTTCTTTGTCACTGCCTGAACAGATACTTGAACCAGACGTACATTCCATCTATGGACAAAGTTTGGATTCACCTCGTCCTGAAGAACGTCCCTTTCAACAAAGCCATAGACCGTCTCAGGAGGTGGAGGATGATGATGATGATGAGACACACATCTCATCTGGCCAGCCTGACCAGTCACGTTATCCAGATGACTTTGAGGAGGAGGGGGTGGATGATGAGACCACTGATCCAACCTGGACACTTGACATGCAGAGCCAACAGAGCAGCCAAGGAGGAGGAAAGTGGTTATTTACCACCGCCTAAAGCACCCAGGCTTACTCCTTTATCCCGAATCCAAGCTGTGACAACAGTAGCCCAAATTGTGTCAACTGTTGCACAAACTGTACCAACTGTTGCCCCAACTTTAAGAACAGTTGGCCAAAATGTGTCTACAGTTTGTGTTGGCCAGACTCATCCTTCAGTTCCTACACCACAACCTAAAGGACGAACATCCATTGTCTGGAAATTTTTCAAAGATAGCCCATCAGTACCAAATGTGGTTATATGTAACATCTGCTATGCCAGGCTGAGCAGAGGCCAGGGCAAAGTAAACTTGAGCACGAGCAGTATGCGAAAACACATGACTCTTAAGCACCCAAGTCAGTGGTTGGCCCATCAGGGTTCGACATCAGGGCCTTCTGACCTCAACACCGTTATGCCACTTCAGAATCGTCCTTCACCATCTACTGTTCATGCAGCAGCTCCTACTCATACGATCTCACCACAAGCTGCGTTAGACCAGAGATATGACAGTAGTCAAGTGACTTGTGAGTCTGCGCCAAATGTCCAGTTGTCTGTTCCACAGCTGTATGAGAGGCAGCGGAAGCACCCATCCACACACCCTTTTTCTCGACAAATGACAGCGCAAATTTCTAAGCTGTTAGCTGTAGAAATGCTGCCATTTAGGCTTGTTGATACTGAGGCTTTTAGGGAGTTTTGGCTGTGGCAGCACCACGATACACTGTCCCCAGTCGCAATTTTTTTTCACGTACTGCCATACCCGCGCTACATCTGGACGTGGTTAACAACTTGAAGCGTGCACTGACAAATGCTGTGAGCGGAAAAGTTCACCTGACAACTGATACCTGGACAAGTACTTGTGGACAGGGCAGATACATATCCCTGACAGCTCACTGGATCAACCTTGTCGAGAGTGTCCCAAAGTGTAATAGTGGAATATCTGCGATCCTACCAACTCCACGAATAGCGGGCACAGCATCATTCCGGGTGTCCGCGTCCTCATATACTTCTACAACACAATGTGCGTCTTCAACTTCCTTGACCACTGCTGATTTGTCCGCCACATCACGTCAAAGTTGGGAGCTTTGCAGTACTGCATCAGCCAGGCGACAACAGGCTCTTCTTAAGCTCATCTGTCTAGGTGACACACCTCACACTGCAAACGAGCTGTGGAAAGGTGTTAAACAACAGACAGATGAGTGGCTGCCCCACTGCAACTACAACCAGGTCTTGTTGTCAGTGATAACGGACGAAACCTTGTTGCAGCAATAAAGCTCGGTAAACTTCAACACGTGCCTTGCATGGCTCACGTACTGAATCTTGTAGTTCAGAAATTCTTGAAAAATTACCCAGAGTTATCTGATCTACTAGAGAAGGTGCGTAGAAATTGCGGACATTTCCGACATTCATCAACGGCACTTGCAAATCTATCTGCCCTTCAACAGCAATTTAATTTGCCCAAACACAGATTAATTTGCGACATGCCCACACGATGGAATTCTACATTCCATATGTTGGCTAGGTTCAATGAGCAGCAGAGGGCTATAGCGGAATATCAGCTGCAACATGCCCGTCACCCAGGAAGTAATACAAGACACATTGGTACGATGGAGTGGGTCTGGATCGCTGACCTTTGCGAGGTTCTAGAGAACTTCGATTACTGCACAAAACTGGTCAGCGGTGATGAGTCCATTATTAGTCTCACCATCCCCATGCTGTGTTTGCTTACAGATTCTCTCCTGAATCTTAAAACAGAATCATTGAGGGCACAGCAGAGGGCTATGGATCCACATTTTAACATCCAGGATCAGAGCCAGCAAAGCCAATTTCAGCCGGCAACATTGGCTGCAGAACAAAACAGTGATGAGGAAGATGAAGACGATTTATTTCTCCATGGTACTGAGGTGCACCCTGATGGAACTCCCAACCCCAGTTTTATGTCGGTACAGCATGGGTGGGCTGAAGAGCAGGAGGCGGAGACCGATTTTGAGACCATGATGCCTATTGTTCATCAGTCTGGTGACACAGAAGACATGAGTCTTTGTAGCCTAGCACACATGTCTGACTTCATGTCTCAATGTCTGTCCCAGGATCCACGCGTCATTAACATCTATGACAGCGACCTCTACTGGTTGTCAACATTCCTTGACCCACGCTACAAAGACAAGTTTCCATCGCTGCTGTTGCAGTCACCAAGGGGCTTAACGATGGATTATTTCAAAAGTGTGGTGGTTGACAATTTAATGTCAATTTCACCATCTGACTCCGCTATACCACGAACAAGCAGCTCTTTGCCACAGCAGCCTTTGGTTCGAACACAAACTGCCACATTGTCAAGAAGAGGTGGTGGTAAGATGTCCACCAACTGGGCGATGTTCAACAGACCTTCCAATCTGCAACGGATTGTGCCTACGGTCCCCTTGTCTAGGAGACAAACATTGTCAAACATGTTGAACGAGTATGTGTGTGACACTACCAGCTTCTTAACCGACCCCTCTGTACCCTTTAATTACTGGGTTTCCAAGCTTCACGCTTGGACTGAGCTGTCTTTGTATGCCTTGGAGTTGCTGGCCTGCCCAGCTGCTAGTGTGACATCAGAGCGTGTTTTTAGTGCCGCTGGGGGAATTGTCACTGATAGAAGGTCACGGCTGACTACAGAAAATGCCGACAGACTCACTCTCATTAAGTTTAACAAGGACTGGATATCATCAAAGTTCTTAACCCCTTCAGACGAGAGTACCCCAACCTAGAGGGACATTTTCAAATTTGTTACGTTTGGCTCAGTGCGGTTTAAACATTATGTCCTCTTCTTACACAAAGGATAAACAATGTCCCTCTGCTAAGAAGATTGGATAAATAATGTTCCTGCTACACTTGCTGCATGACAACAAAACTACACAATCAGTGTCAGTAATGTTACTTTAATAATGCATGCACTTGTGATGTTTTTTGACCGTTGAATTATGTCAGACAATCCAAAACAGTCTCTTGGCTGAATTTTTTAAGGCAACAAGCCTATGCCTGCATTGTGGGCATTTCTCAAACTGAAATAAAACATATAGTTTGGCTCAAGTGCCTTGCATAAATTTTAAAAATGTTGATCTCGCCCCTTGGGCTAATTTTTTGAGGCTACAAGCCTATACCTGCATCGAATACGTTGCTTGTACTATGCTCACAGGACAAGCAAATAGTATGGGCCACGCGCCCTCCTCAACTTCCAAATAGAGTTGATCTCGCCCCTTGGGCTAATTTTTTGTGGCAACAAGCCTATACCTGCATCGAATACGTTGCTTGTACTATGCTCTCAGGACAAGCAAATAGTATGGGCCACGCGCCCTCCTCAACTTCCAAATAGAGTTGATCTCGCCCCTTGGGCTAATTTTTTGAGGCTACAAGCCTATACCTGCATCGAATACGTTGCTTGTACTATGCTCACAGGACAAGCAAATAGTATGGGCCACGCGCCCTCCTCAACTTCCAAATAGAGTTGATCTCGCCCCTTGGGCTAATTTTTTGAGGCTACAAGCCTATACCTGCATCGAATACGTTGCTTGTACTATGCTCTCAGGACAAGCAAATAGTATGGGCCACGCGCCTCCTCAACTTCCAAATACAGTTCATCTCGCCCCTTGGGCTAATTTTTTGAGGCTACAAGCCTATACCTGCATCGAATACGTTGCTTGTACTATGCTCACAGGACAAGCAAATAGTATGGGCCACGCGCCCTCCTCAACTTCCAAATAGAGTTGATCTCGCCCCTTGGGCTAATTTTTTGTGGCAACAGGCCTATGCCTGCATCGAAAACGTGGCTTGTACTAAGATCCTGCTGGAGCATGGCGAAGGGTCCCACTGTACGCTACGGAGATAACGCGTAGACGCGCTCTGTTGCAAGTAGACGTCCCAGCCTATCGCATCTGTGTTCCCAGTGTTGTTGCCATACCGAGTCATTAAGTCACCCCCCCACAAACACAGGCACTATTTATTTGTAAGCAACATTTGTATGTGCAGTCATGATTTTCCACATAATAACCAAGGTGCCTTCATGCGCCATGCGGGCCGTAAAGTACTTGCTAATGATGATGACTTTAAGCCCACCCACAAAAAAAACCTACACATCCATTCCCTCAAAAAAGACAGACACAAAGCAGTTTTTGTCAACTGGGTATTATTTCGCCATAATGGCAAAGATGTCAGAATTTTTTTTTTTTTTTTTTTTTTTTTTTGGGGTTTAAACTTAGTAAAAAAAAATAATAACATAACAAAGAAATTGTGCAATGCACAGGAACAAAAAATAAACAAAAAAAAGAAGGGGTCTACAGCTGGTGGAAGGTTGCCGCATCCTCCGGCCTTGGCTGTAACGTGGCACCATCACCCTGGTCGTTGAGTAGGTCCAGGGCCCCATGCAGTACCTCACCCAGTGGTTGGAAGCCTGTAGGCTGGGGCATCTGGGCCGGTTGGCCTTGGCTTGGTAGGCCACTGATTCTTGGACACCACCTCTGGGTCGCAACATACCTGTCCCGGGGTGTGGCCCTGTCCAGGATGTTAGATCTGCTGAGCCGCCACTCCTCCAAAAAATCAAACACCTGCCCAGGATGGTTTGGGGGCCTACACGCATCGAGGACAATGTGTATTGCTGACCATGCCCGCAGTCTTCTCTCGAATGGAATGTCATCCAAGAACGGTATGAGACTGCGGGCAAAGTCAGCACTACACTGTCCTCTGCGGTCTTGTGGTGCCCCCGGGATCAGAGCAGGGCTGCTGGGGTTCCAGTGACTCCCCACACTGCTGCTGGCAGTCGGCACTGGAGGGCGCTGGTGTGGCCCTTCATCCTCCTCTTCTTGTATCTGCGGCCCCAAAGGTGGTGGTGGTGGCGGCGGTGGTGGTGGTGGTGGTGGTGGTGGTGGCGGCGGTGGTGGTGGTGGCGGCGGCGGTGGTGGTGGTGGCGGTGGTGGTGGTGGTGCTACTCCCTCCTCCTCATCTGGTGGGGGTTGAGGGGCCTCCCTCCCCTCCTCAGGCAGCTGTGGTGGCGGGTTCCAACGCCGCCTCCGAAAGTGAGCAGCTCTGTGGGTAAATATATAAAAAACATTTGGTGAATGGGTTGCCTTTGGAAACAAAACCATAGGCCAAACATAACATGTGCACGCTTTTTTGACTCAGTGTATCTGTGTATTCTGTGTCTTTTCATTGTTGCCCTTAAGATGGAATTGCAGCAAATAAATTAATGACATTTTTGGCTCATGCCTCAAACTATATTGTATGTGTGGGTACTGTTGCTCCACGATTTTTTGCCATTACATTACAAATTTTAAAATTAGTCTGCACTATTACACTGTGCCATGACTTAGGCAGGACAGCTATGTAGTCACTTGAAGACATATTAGTGGCCACAACTAATGTTTTGACTTTTTGTGGAAACTTTATGTGGACAAAGCTATAGCCTGACACTGTGAGGCAAACACATTATTCAGGGTTCTTTGCCATCAGATGGACACAAAAACACACAGTGTGGACGGCCTTGGTCTCAATGCACATAACCCAGATCTATAGGGCAGGTGAGCAAGACAGGAAATGGAGTCCTGCAGCATAGGTGACAATGAGCATTTGCCGTTAGTGGCCTACACTCCTTGTTGCTGCCATGTATGCTAATCAGGAATGTCTTGGTAAATAAAACACAACAAACAGATGGCTTGGGATTTGAAACGACTGTAATGGACATAGAGTATGGGGTTGTCTTTGAGCAGCAGGTCACACATCGTTGGTGCCAAACAAGGTGGTATGCACAGATGGACAGTTTTAGTTACTCCAACGGGGCCGAACCAAAAAACGGGAACAGCAAGGACAAACCTCGGGTTTCCTAAAGGACCTTGGACATAAAAGGCTGTTGCACTTAAAATATGGCCCTCTTTAGTTTGATTTAATACAGCATTAATACGCTATGTTTTCCGGAGGATTCGTAATGTGGCCATGAGTTAACGACAAAAAAAGTACAATTCACATGTGGGCCCTAATATCTACACCATCACCTTGCAGCCCCAAATAAACCCATGGGAAAACTGAACCACACATATTTGTAGTGATACAGGGTATGTTCTGAAATGTGTGTGAATGTGTCAGCAATCTGGGATGGTGTACAAACAGTTTAGTGCAAAAGGGGTATATCCTTGCAACGTTATTTTGCCGAAAAAAAACACCCACAACTAAATGTGTAGGGATGTATGTGGCCCTTATGCAAGTCGAGGCCATTAGGAACTGATACAACTGAGGCTTATGACAGGCAAACCAGACAGGGCCACAGACCTTAGAGGCCATTGGAGGGAAGAACATGGCTTTGTTCCACAAACATGCCAACAATAATAGCTAATTGTGAGGTCACGGAACATTGTGTCTGACCACCCTGCAGAACATTGCTTATTTGTCCAAACGTCACAATGTGACTATAAATGTGTATGTCCTGGATCATTGCCAAAGGTGATAGAATTGTGTTGCACCATGGCAGAAACAAACCCCTGTGTGGGTATGTAAACCAGCACACTCATTATAGAGCTTCATACGTACATTGTGTGCCCTCGTGGACAGGGTCCTCTCCTCTTGTACCTGTATGACCTGATTGTCTTCATGGACTGTTTTTTGTCGTTAACCCTTATCCTCATGTAAAGTGCCATGGAACCTAATGGCGCTATATTAAAAAATAATAATAACAATAATAGTAAACAACAGTGCGGCAGACACATACCTTGGCATACGGGCCACCGGTTCCAGAAATGACAGCCGTTCATAGTGGCAATATATTATGCCGTGACCAGCTTCCGGGCCCCCCTCCAGGATCCTCCGGTGTTGCCGCTTAAATTGGTCGCGGCAGCTCCTCCAGCGCTTCATAATGTGGTCAACTGTGAAATGATTTCAAACCGGGTTTAGACCTCTTTAACATTTGAAACACTAAAAGTATGTGTACAAATCAACAATAACATTTTAATCATGTTGTGTGTGAAATGTGTATACAAGGCACATGGAAACGACAGTGTGGAACATCATCAACAGCATTACGGACATTGAGCTCACGTGGCCACAATCACAAATGGGGCAGGGCACATGTCAATGCATAGAGAATGTAATAGTGCGGGCACCAGACTCCGCTCATTAGTGGTATTTATATACACCCAACCCCCTGGCCTTCAGAGCCAGGAGGAACAGCCCTTAAACTAAGTGTACTATTGTGAACCCATCCAAATATAGGCAACCATGCAACGGCGCATTATAACACATTGAGGGCCCTGTATACCCACTGCTGTGGTCTTGTATACCCACGGGGGGGCTGTAGACCCTACTATGAGGGCCCTGTATAATCACTGGGGGCCATGTATAGCCAGTGCTGGGGGACCTGTGTACCCACGGGGGGGCTGTATACCCTAATATCGGTGGCATATATACACACTGGGGGGGCCTGTATACTCTGCAGGTGGAGCTGTATACTCTGCTGGGGGGATGTCTAACAGTGATAGCCGCTGTATACAAGAATGGCGGTCAATATGGTTTCCCACTTTTTTGGGGCTAAAGTAGGGGGGTCGGCTTATACACGGGTCGGCTTATACACGACTATATACGGTAAATGCAATATAACGTGTGAACACATTTAACTCACCCATATTGCTCTGCACATCATGGCCACAACGATGAAACGTTGGGAAAACGCTCTGTGCGATCTCCCTCCAGGCCGTAGTCCGCTGGACATTATCCCCATATGCAGGGTCAGTGGGCAGCCAAAGCAGGGGCCGAGCCTCCACCAGAGCAATTAATTGCAGGGTGTCGACAGGAGCCATGCTTCCTCGCTGTGACTTTATGCGCGTCCAGCCAGGAAGCTCGAGTCGGCTTATTTCCTGTTTGCACAAAGCATGTGGTTTGCTGCAGAAAGTCGCTTGCCTCGCCTCCAACACATGCGACGTTGGCCTCGGAGACAGCAGCAAAATACAGTTGCCAGTGGGGCTTCCGACACGGCAATGCGAGCGCTTTCCGACACACATCTGCGATTTTTAAATCACACATTACTCGCTATTATTCGCTTCCCCATTCATTAACATTGGACTCGCTAGACTCGCAACGAGTAGCGAGTCCCGGGCTCGGACTCGGTAGAGTCAAGCGAGTCCGAGTAATTTAGGATTCGCCCATCACTACTCTAAACGATTTGGGGGAGATTCAAGCTACATAGCGATGTGATAGAGCGAGTCTCGCTAGTAAAACTAGGATTCCCATTTAATTGCATTGGACTCGCTACTTTGCGAGTCCTCGCTGGGAAACTCGCCGAGTAGCGAGTCCTGCGAGTCCCTTACTACTCGCCGAGTAACGAGTCCTAGCGAGTAGATTCGCCCATCACTACCAGCGGCCTCATAATAATTTCTCTCTTCAGCTTCAGGGAGATACCACTTCCAACACTCGTAGAGTGCAAACAAATACCCTTCAAAAAGGAAGAAATCCCAACGCCAGCTCTTCAGTTTCCTTACCTCAAACACACAGCCAACGAGATACCGACCTTGGGCAACAAAGCAGATATCTTAATTCTCGGCAGAGACATTAATAGACTGAACAAGGCGCATCTACAAATCTGGACAACTTGATGAACCGTACGCTCAGTGCCTCGAGCTAGGCTGGAT